>VYZV01003365.1:94706-110108 GCA_013401275.1 Pandion haliaetus | reverse complement strand
AAAGGCCGTTCCCAACAGTCTCAAAGGCTCTAGGACATTATTTGAGAGTAGATGGAAAGAATAGCACAAACAAAGTTTAAAGCAGCTTAGGGGGAAAGAAATAAAATCTAAGACAAATGAGTAAGTATGAGCACTAGTGTGAGGTTGAAAAGGATGAACCACCTACCTGTTGCATGGATATGTGCTATATTTACCCACATAGAAGTGTGACATATACCTGTGCTTAGTATTTTCAGCATTACTGATTCAGTTGAAGCTCTCTTCTATTTCATTCTTTCGTTCTCCTCTTTATTAGTGAGAATGACAACTTTGTCACAATTTAAACCAGTTTTTATTTTCTTAAAGTAAGTCATCATTATTTTTTAAAAATATAGATAGTAAAAAGCACAGAACTAGGAGAACTCTGAGTAAGTTGATTTCCAAATGTGGTTAAATGGGGAAGCTTACTGACTTGCAACTAACTGTGCTATCTTTATATGTGCATCTGAAATGCAGCACCTTGGCTGAGTATTACATTATTTTCTGAATAAAGATAAAAGACAATGTGAAAAATGTTACCATACACAAACATAAATGTGCCTGCAAAAAGAATTAGAATTTCTTAATTTCTTTAAAAAGTTCTAAAATTCCAAAATTTACTTTAGAAGTTGTACCGAATGTATTTTTCTACTACTACTTAAATTACCACAACTACTTAAATGCTGCTACTATTTAAATTGCCACAAAAATATTTTGCTCCCAGCAATTTAGTTCCTGATTCTGCAAATGTTTTTTATTGTGCTTCACCTTTGCAAGCTGTATCTAAACACTCTGTGGCAGTGGAGCCTACAGTGCCTAAAGATGAGACCAAGCTTAAGCTTCATAAAACTTAAGCATGGTTCATGATTTTAGTAAAATACAGAGAATAGTTCTGCTTTCAGCTGTGCCGTGTAGGAAATTCAGGTAGCAAGAATGTCCTCATTTGAACATTAATTTGCCTTACTACTTCAAAAAGGACTTTGTTACGCACATAATTTGTCTGAGGAAACGGTACTGGGAAATCTTACTGGGTGTATGTTTGAGTTCAGTATGTGAGAGGTGTTTTATTTCACAAGTTCCTTTTACATCTGTTGATATGGATCAGATATCAGTGTCCTCTTCTCTGAAGTTTGGAAGAGACCGTGTGAACTACAGAGCTACTGTTGCCCACCCCTTTAATTACACTCTGAAGCAACTGGAGGTTCATTCCCTGTCAGAAAGAAGAGGCAGAAAGTACAAACAGCAGGTGAGATCAAGAGAAAGGGCTGCAAAATACAAAGCTGTAATACTATATTTACTGTTAGTGTGCCTTTCATCTCAAAGAATTTTAGAACCAGATTATCAGCCTGAAAAACGTAAAGAGCCCCAGGTGCTATTATCTCCTTGTGTCCAAACTACCAGCATAGTTTCCTTTTCTAAGCATAACTGTTGCTAGCTGACAGTAGCTGTCTTGCAATTTTAGCATTGACTCATTTTGGATGGCAAGAAGCCAGAGGTGCACAGGAGCCAGCCTAGCAATGAAAGTGAGGCAGATTTTGTCCAGCAAGTGATGAACAAACTCCTATTCCACAAAAAAACCCAACCCAAAACAGGAACCCTTCGATACCCATGCAGAGCAAACCTAAATTTTTGGACTATATAGGAAATTGCAACACAAGTGTGAAAATGTGCGAGACGAGAAAGGCTTTAGAATACAATTGTGAGGTGCACTTGCAAAGCATGTGTGGGGGAAAAAGAGGAAGAATTCCACAAATCATCCTTCATTATCAAAGACTACAAATATTTTCTGTCTGAAAATGTGCTCTGTGGGCCAGGATACTCCAGTTACTGAGGCTGAAGACTTTCTGCTCAATAATAAGCTGCACAAACTGTGCAGTGTTCTGTTTGTTCATCTGGAGTCTTTTTGGTATTCATAGTGGTGCCACAGAGTGCTCTCAGGTTGTTTTCACTAAGTAGTCAGTATGTCTCAAGTGTCATATTCAGAGGAATAAATTCTCTTGTAGTGTCATTATTCCACTGGTGTCATTAATTGCTATGCATGATTGACCCAATGCAGCTTCCGGAGAAGATAATAGGAAGACTTCTGTGCCTCAGTTGTAAAAGCGCAGTTTCCCTGTGTGTTTGTCTAAGGCCCTGAGCTTCCAGGCCACATGGAGTTTTAACATTGTTCTGTCACAGTTTTAATTGTGTTTCTTTTTTTCTCCACTGAGTGGAGATCATGCTGCTAGATCACCCTGCAGGCTCTTCTGCTAGCCCTAGTCTCGCTTCACTGGACAATTCCTTCTCCTCTGGTTTCAGCTGCAGGTAACAGGGAATGGTGGGCAGCCTGCTGACATCCGACTGACCCTGGAGGATAAATCAAAGGTGAACATCACTGCCTGGGATGGCTGTATGACACTCTCTTCAGGTCAGGTATGAGTCTTTGAGTCTAAAAAGGGATGGCTGTAGCTAAATTTCTGGTTTTGAGTCTCACTAATTTTTTCTGCACTTGTTATCGTATGAAAACCTTTTACCTGAAGTCAACCTTTTCTTTTCATGTCTCAGAGGAAAAAAAAGAAAACCTCTGAAGCATTGTGTTTCATGTTGCCAGATATGTTTGTGTTTGGGATGCAGCTTTCCCTAAGGACAGAACTGTCAACCCCTTAGGTTTCCTAGTAGAGACTGAAGCAGTCTTTTTTTGGTATATACCAGTTCAGGTGTTCTCACGGGGGTGTATTTTTGCCCAGAAAGCATACTCCTCTAGTATATACTGAACACATTTTTTAGAAAATTACTGATATGTATGTCTTAATTTTTTTCCCTCTTCCAGCTTCAGAGAGTGTTAAGTATGGAACACCTGCATGCATGTGGGTCTTTAGAGCAAAGATCAGCGTTGTTTAATGAATATCTAGATCTGAACTGGGATGACAAAAAATTCAAACACAATTTAACGTATGAGGTAGGAGAAGGCAGTTGTATCTCTTAACTATTTTTATGGAAGCTGTTCTTAATAGATGGAAATTTATTTCATTTTTTTATGTAATTTTGAGTGAGTTTTAAGAAAGCTTCTGCAGAGTAACACTTTCTGTGAAATACCGTTATTGCATTTTACCTTTTACATATTCTCTGCATAGGAGGAAAGCTAAATGTAGCATAATTAAGAAAAAAAAGAGTTCTTACAAACTGGAGGCCTCACTTGTGCCCTAAATTTGCAAACCTGTGGAGTTAATTCTGTAGGGTGGGGACTAGTAACTGTGCTGATAAGTGAAAACATTGGCAAATGGAAATGTGATATTTTGGAAATGTTACGCTGAAACCCTGAAGCTACTAGAATAAAAAAGCCAGCATGGGGACAGGGTGAGGTTGAGAGCTGGGATGAGTGGGCACAGAAGAGCGTCTAAGATTCTCTTGTCACATTTTAACTTGTTTTCTTGGTCCATTGCAGACAAATCAGTTCCTGTATCCTGATAGATTTCAGTTAGAAGCTGTTCTGGAAAATATTTTCCTGACCTCATGCACCAAACAGAAGATTCTGGGTAAAATAGAAACAAACTACTCATCTTGCCTGGACTATTATACAAGCTTTGAGTTCTGTGACCTTCCAAATGTAAGTCTCACATAAATATATTGAACCTACTTCACTTTAAATGTAATTACTGGTTTGAAGACTCAGTTTTCCTCAGCTGCAGCTTTTCACAAGAATTGCCATACTTCTGTAATTTAATGGACCAAAACCAAACAGTGTCTTTTGATGGGTTGAGGCAGAAAGATGTTTGCCACTGTAGTATATTCTATAGGTCCTGTTACAGTTGTGAACATTCCCACTTCCTCCATGTTCTTTCTTTCCTATTCCTCTCTCAAAGGTCTTTCTTTTAACTTCATGTTTCTGGAGAATACCAAAACAATCTCATAAGTGATCAAAAAGGAAGCTAGAGAGGAATAAAAGTGCTTTCCTTCCCCATAGGTAAAAGTTTACTGGTTTTTATGGCTGCTCTGCTGGTAGTAATGGGTTTTTGAACCTTAGTGTAACCTTATAGTTGTCATTTATTTTCTGAACCGAAGACACACCCATGATCTTCCTTAGGTGCACATTGGACCCCAGAGTTGCCTATAGATATTCACAACAAACACCAAACTTCGAACTTGTAATAAATGTGGTCTCTTTCCGGTTGCCAGTAGATAAAATGCATCTTAGTTGGTTTCCTCATTTACTGTCAGAGCAGGTCGCACCCTGTTAGCAATGGGAAACAGCAGCCAAATTTTGATGCTAGTGAAAACTTTTTCCAAGACCAAGATGTGTTAGAGCCTGTTTATAATGCAAAAAATGTATATGCATGTCACTTCAAAGTCAGGTGACTCTGTATTCTTTTGGATTCTTTTCTGCATAGGCATGCATCAAAATGCCAAGCTAGAGTAGTTGAGAAGCATAAGACCAAAAAAAAATTGGACTTGTTTTACTAAAATATAGTTGTATTCCAGCTGTTCATCTTGTCCTAGGCTGTAATCCCTGAACATGGTTTGTTATACCACAGAAACTGAAGACGTAATGAAGACAGTGCTGTGAGAAGGAGGATGTGCTGGTTTCTGAAACTCCAAGTTTTGTTCATTGCTTCATTGTATAATTTCATGAGAATGCTAACATTGTACAACCTCTAACTACTCTATGCAGAGTCCATTTCTTTGGAAGAATTAAGCTTTAACACCTTTTTTGTTCATACTTAGGTAATTGTTTTCTCTGGAAAACACCAGCTCAACAAAGCTGACATCATTTTGCAATCAGAGGGCAGGTTCCACCTTGCTGATGATGGGAGAGATGAAGGGTTGATTGGAGTATCCTTAAAAAATCAGAGTACAGCTGATGTGAAGAACTATTCTTTGGAAATTGAAGTGAGTTTTTATTTTATTTAGTTGCGCTGGGTTTGGGGTTTTTGGTTTTTAAAGGCCTACTGCCATCTATCTTCCAAACTGATCAGGTGCAGCCGGTGACATTAAAACAGCAGGCAAGTACAGGCAGCATAAAATACTATTGGTTGCTTTAGTGCTGTTTTTAAAGGAGCAGTTATGCAACGTACATGCAATGAGATCAAGAAAGAAAGGAAGGCACCAACGTGAGTTATCTGCAGAGCTCAGTGACAAATATAGTAAGTGTATATCAACTGGAGTATATAAAAGTTTTAAGAGGCTGTGTTTTATTATAGCTCACCTTCAGCATGACTGGTCTGTTTGGTGAGGTACGGTTTTTTGCACCATAGCAAAAAAAAAAAAAAAAAAAGAGGGAAACAAAATGTGAGACTTACACAAAGCGTCATTTGCCAGAAAAAAGAATTGGCCTTAAGAAAGGCACAGAACAGCTAATACGATGCTCATCCTGAAGCAAATCTCTTCCTTTTTTCTCTCTCCCTGTATTTTGCATTTACTCTTAATTTTCTGTGAAATGAGTAAGGTGGAGAAGCTGATGGTGGTAACAGAGTGAGGCAGGAAAGTAATGTGGTCAGCACCATCCAAACTCTTCATCAGAAGGAATGTTGGTAGTCAGTCATAATTAACTGAGACAATAGGCCATGTTTTAACAAAATGATGATGATTTGATCACTAAGAGGCTACAACAAATACTAAATTATCTTTCCTTCCCTCTTTAGAAAGGAGGGAGATGAAAGAAGTATCAGCTGCTCTACTTGGTCTTTCTCTATTCTTTATTTTGGAATAAATGGCACAAATTAGCAGCCTCACAGGGAACTGGCTGTTAGAGTATGTTTCTTTCATTGCTACCATTAAAATTTTGTCCACAAGCTTTGTGCTATCCAGTCATTCAGCTCTTGAGCCAATCATCCTAATGCTTGTGCCTCTTAAGAGTGTAACTCCCGCTTAGTACACAAGCGTTGGAAAACATTTCCCTCACTGCTTATCCTTCTGTGGGAAACACTGATATTTGAGCATCATCTCTGAACATTCATTAATTCTGTGTGGTGGCTTTGAATAAATGTTTTTTGTTTATGACTGCAGTTAAGAGCCTTTGAAGATATTTGGCTAGGCCTGACAGGAACTGCTACTTCCTCATCCGTTCAGAGCCAAATCCTGGTGGAGGGGATTATTGATCAGAAAGAGAAAGTAAAAGTAGCTGCTTCTAAAGGAAAGGAGTGTTTTCAGTACTACATGGGGTATTTGAAAGGTACGTACCTTCATGGACAACGCTCTTAGTCATATGATTTANCTGCCATTGGTATGAAGAGGCAGGAAGAAAGGCTATGTCTCTCTAGTGCCAAGCTAGCTCAGTTTCATGGCGATTCAAGCTATAGTCTTTCAGATAATGAAAAGCTGAAGCTTAAAACTTGTTACACAAAGGTCAGTTTGGGAGACATTTTTATGATTACTAGCCAGGGAAGGATTATAATAGATGGTGATTGAAGATAGCATTAATTTCATCTTGATTTAGCCATCTTAAAGTTGTGTGCCTCATTTAAGATAATCATTACATTCCAATTTAAACGAAAGGAAAGAGAAAAGCACCTCCAGAGGCTGACTCTACTCCATGCTGAAACAGATGTATGAAACAGAATGTATGAAATCACCCTCTGCAGGTGATTCTCTCAGCAGCAGTCAATTCTGACCGACAACAGAGGGGAAGCAGGGCTGTTGGCTCAGACTGTACCTAACTTTTAGGCGACTAAAGTTAGATGGAATGAGACCTGCTGCAAGTGCTTTCTGTTGTGACTCATCCACCTTTCAACTACATTTGATTTGTATGCAAACCAGGTAGATGTGGTGGTATGACAGTTGTCTCAAACTCCTGTTGCTGACAATCCCAGTCTAAGTTCCAGTTGCAAATTTGCCATTCCACACTTCATCAGTGGAATTTCTCTCAGGTTCATGGCCTCACTTGTAAGTGCTGTGATGTAGTTGAGATTAAGACCATCAGTTTGTGAATTACTGAAGTCAGAAGTTTATAGAAATTACTCAACTGTCTCAACCCCGATTCTACGTGCACTTTGCCAGGCATTCCTGCTTATGCTCGTCTGTACTTGGGCAGAAACAACTTATGTGTGTGATGGGTGGATGAGTGACTTAACGCTTTCATTTATGGTCTAAGCAGTTTTGAAACATCAGCAACAAAGGACAGTGGAAGACTAAAGTAGAAAAGAGCCTGTAAATCACTGTGACTGAGAGAATTATTTAGACTTATATGAATGCAGTGCTTTCTTTGCAGTAGCGAATCTGTATTTGTAAATCATTCACAAGCCACACAGAAGAGAAACAAATCAAACACTGAGACTGATCTAATTTTCTCCTGTTTATCTCCTCTTGGGTTTTTTTTCCACAAACACTTAGCACTGATTGATCACCTAAGTAATTAAAAAGCTGGCTTTGAAACAATGCCTGTCAGTGTTGTTCCTGTAAATGAAGCTCACTCTTTTCATTCTCTAAGGGGATGTGGAAGAAGGAGTGGAAGTCAGTGCTTGTACTGATGGGCAACAGATGGCTGCCATTAATACCTATCTTAACATTAATGGTGAAAGGCAAGAAAACATGGGGCAAATGACCCTAGCAGCTGCTAATGGAAGCTTGAGTTTTCTAGCTCATGGATGTGGGGATCCTGTTCTTAAGGCTGAGGTGAGACCCTTCAGTGGCACTTAATTGCAGTGTGATTTTTCCAGAATATTGTTTAATCTTTGTCAGTTTGATGGAGCATCTTCCAGGTTGGTTTCAGGTGTGAGTTTTGACAAGTAACCAGGCAAAAGGGGGAATTACTGAATTTTAAAATTCATAATAACATTATTTTTAACTTTCGTGTGAAAAGATGCCATGGTGAGAATTAAAAAGTTCAGCGATACCTAGAAAGCATAGAAAATATGGGACCCTCTCCTAAAGCGTGGGTCCTCTGAAGAGGGTAAATAAAGCGAGAGCAGTAGTAATGTGCCAGGGCTGCTCAGCATGTTGGTCACAAAACTAAGATTAGAATTCCTGCATGTGCTTTTACTTCTAATAGGGTTTCACATACTCTCTGCTTGGAGGACGCTTTTTGGTTTTTCATCCTTAGGCTCTTCTATTGACATTTCTTACCACTGAATAATGCAGAAGCCATTTCCCCTGAGAAATGGGAGGCCGCTGTGGATCTTTGCTGGCTTTTAAAGTAGTACAAACTTTGAGTGATTTGGACCCAGCACAAGCAATTCGAAATCATAAATTCAAGGGTTTTATTCATCTTCTCACAGTACAAACTTAATGAAATTGGGAGCCTTCTGAAAGCCAAACTGATGGAGAAGATGAAGAAGTTTGATGGATATATGTGGAAATTCAGGAGATCGGTAAGTATCTATACATGATCTGTGAAAGCACCATGAAATGTTCATGCAGTGTTAATTAAAAATTGTTACATTGCATGCAGTTATTTTGTTTTGCTCAAACATTTAAATGGTTAATGCTGTGCTAACCTGCAATTCATACATAGACAAAAAGCATGTTTCATGGTAAAGATCCTATATCTCTGCACCAACACTGAGGAGTTCAGAATTGCCTTGGAATGGAGTCAAAGCTTTGCTTGTGATCACTGTGTATTTTGATATTTCTTCTTTTTTGGGAACCACTGTAGGTGCAGCAAGTTGATTTTCTGTCTGAAGCAGCTGGCTGGCCTTCGATAGCCTTAGAAAAGGTAGCAGAATTCCTCCACGGTGTGGGTAGAGCTGTCACCCAGGTGTGGAAGCAAAGTGGAATCAGGCAGACTCTGAGAAGCAAGCTGCCGCTTTACCTGGAGAAAATTCAAGACATTGTCCAGGAAATGCAAAATGAATTGCAAAGTAAGCAAAACCATGCAACGGAAGGAGAATAAGGGCAATGTCAGTGCAGGGCAAAACAAACTTGAGTATAAAAGATGCTGAACAGCACAAATGTTTCTATTTTGATCTAGCAAAAAGTGCTGACCTTGGCTCTTAGTTTACAGAGTGGCAGCCTTGATGCAATAAGCTCTAAGTAACCTCAGTATGACCACCTTTCTAATGAAATCATTGAAGAGGCATTCTCTTGGACACAGGAGTCTGGGTTCAATTGGATGAGAACAGAGACCCAATTCCTAAGCTGAAGCATTTCTGCTAACAGTCTACTGGCAAGCATTTCCTCCCAAAGGGCTGTTCACACCCATCCTTGAGTTTTGAATGCTTGTACTAATCAGATTTCACTTGATCTGTTTTTTCCAAGTCTATCCAGTAGCCACTAATTCACTGTTCAGCTGGACTACGGCTCATACTGAAACCATTGAGAATGTGGTCAGCTGTAATTAGCTGAGAGAACCTTCAGGTCTCACAAGATTAAAACCTGACTGTTGTGGTTTAACCCCAGCCAGCAGCTAAGCACCACGCAGCCACTCACTCACTTCCCTCCCCCACACAATGGGATGGGGGAGAAAAATCGGGAAAAGAAGTAAAACTCGTGGGTTGAGATAAGAACGGTTTAATACAACAGAAAAGAAAAAACTAATAATGATAATGACAACACTAATAAAATGACAGTAGTAATAATAAAAGGATTGGGATATACAAGTGATGCACAAGACAATTGCTCACCACCTGCCGATCGATGCCCACTTAGTCCTCGAGCGGCGACTCCCCCCAGTTTATATACTAGACATGACATCACATGGTATGGAATACCTCGTTGGCCACTTTGGGTCACAGCTGCCCTGGCTGTGTCCCCTCGCAACTTCTTGTGCCCCTCCAGCCTTCTTGCTGGCAGGGCATCAGAAGCTGAAAAAATCCTTGACTTTAGACTAAACATTACTTAGCAACAGCTGAAACCATCAGTGTGTTATCAACATTCTTCTCATACCTAACTCAAAAACATAGCACTGTACCAGCTACTAGGAAGACAAGTAACTCTATCCCAGCTGAAACCAGGACACTCCCTTTGGGCCACTTACCTCTCAACTCCTCCTACTCAAAAGTGGGATTTAGTTGATATACAGTGTTTGAAATTAGTAGTGACCAAACCATCCTGTTATTCCTTGAGCGGGTACAGGCTTTGCTGTACAGCTCTGATGGTGGCATATTGCAAAACATTCCTTGTATTTATTTTGGAAAGCAGCAATGTATTTATAATATAAGGCATATGTGCGGATCAGGTTATAGCTAAAATGCTTCTTTCAGTTTTTTGTAAGACTGTGTCCATGCACACAGCTGTGAGGTGTGCCTAACTGCCATAAAAACAAAGCTGCCTTTTCGTGTTCTCTGTGTCCCTCCTTCACTTACACTGGAAGCTGTGGGGAAACAAACAAATAAACAGCCACTTTGTGACATACTAGCTAAGGTTTGTTTCATGTATTGTTTGCTTCAGAGCCATTAGCAACTTTGAAGGATGCCTACTACGATGTAACCTTGAAGCCACTGGATGAAGTTTGGCAAGAGAAGACAGAAGAGTGCATGGAGAAAATCCAGGCTTTTTTACCCAAGATTGTAAAAGATGTGTGGCTAATGGAACCAATCCAGGTGGCATTAAAGGTTGCGAAAGCAGGCTTGGATATGGTTTGTATAACTCGATTCTCCGTTTTTAATGGTTTGAAAGACAAGGCCTACAAATTTAAGTCTCAGCTTTGAACTATGGAGACACAAAAATAGATAAATGTTATTTATGGAAATAGTGAGGTTATCTTTCCACAAAACAAGCTTGTACACAGCTAATTTACTGTTCCTGAAATATTTGTCCTGCTTTGAGAGCAGTACTTTTCCAGCTAAAGGAGAGGTTGCTTTACTAGTTTTGGTTGAAATCACAGCAGCAGTAATCTGTCACTCAGGTAGCTTCTGCTTTTCTTCCATGGAGAGGAGGGATTGTGATTCCAACAAAAAACGTACAAATAGGTTTGGGGTCTTCTAGCTGAAATGAAGAGCATAAAGGATATATCATGACACTAATTCATATTAACAAAGACATCAATCCTTTGCAAGCTACTGAAGCACATTAACTCAGTGAAATATTGGTATACTTTAAGTAATGTTATTTTAGGAAGGATGTATTTCTGTCCATTATTTGTTGCTGTAGTGACTAGTGTTTGTCCTCTGGATGTTAACCTCTAAATGACAAGATGCTGTCGGGCAAGTGCAAGAGAGCCTAAAGTGCTATTTCACTGACTATTGATTTAAAACTCGTTATCAAGTACTGACCCTGCCCTGAAGCCACACTGAAGTCAGTTTTGTAATCTCCTTTTCTGGCTCTCCAACAGACTACACAGCAGATGCTCAGGTGGGCAGAGGCCATGTTTTCTAGAGCTGTGAGCAAGATCCGGAAGCCCTTACTCAACCTTTACAGTTTTTCAGCCAGGTAATTGGTGTTTTTTTGCAGGATCCCTGCTGGCAAGTAGTGTTCTAAATGGATACGTGCATAGTTAGTTTTCGTATCGGCTTGTATGCTGATGGTTGCGGACAACCACCCGGCCATTCTCTGCTTTGGGCACATGGCATCACACCGTAATGTTCGTTTTTGTTGGCTACCAGGACAGGCTGCATTTCAAAAGACGCTACTCAGCAGCGAACAGAATAGCAATGAGTACAGTAACTGACCTTATATGGTACAGTGTATTGCGGGTCTTCGACATTGTATATCTTTGTTTTGCCATTCTAATCAGACTGTAGTTCTTATGAATATTTCACTTCCATATTTCTAATAATGAAGCAACTGCATTTCATCAGCTCAGCAGATAAGGGCACATACTGTTTTGTTTGTATTCTACAGGAACTGTTCGGTGGCAGTAAAACTGCCAGTACTTCCTAAAGCAGACCGCTCCCTGGATCTGGCAAATGTTACTAATTATCTCATTGAAGAAAAGCTAATGAGGCCTCTCCAAGACCTCTACAATATCAACATAGTTGCAGAGTATTACAGATTCAAACGGAGGATGATGGAGAGTCCCTTTGAATGTAAGCTCTTTCAAAGTGCTGCTTTGTTTTGTAACTGGCTCTATTTCCACTTAGTTCTAAATTTTACAAATCATATTTGGAATAGTAGTTTACATAGAGATGATTGCTAATTAATAATTTTCCTGTAAATTTTGTATATAGTCTTTCTTGTAAAACAATAATTGTATGTATAGTATCAACACTTTGAGTAAAGCTGACATGCAATAAACACTCCTATACTTAATATTCATGCAAATTTTGCAACTCTTTACACTTCCTACTGTTGAGACTAGAAATGAGCAGGTGGCATTTATCAGTCTTATCTATATGTTTTTGTGAGTTGATACTATGGTTCCATGACAGTCGTACCTGTTGGCCCTGAGCCTTGCGGTGGAGGCTTTGCCCATACTTTGAGAAAAGCGTTGCTAAATGCTAAAAGACTGTGTTAATGGTCCCAACTGTCTCTTAGAGATTGTGGCTTTTGCAGAAAGAGCCATTTTTAATGACTTCCTCCCAGTTGGCAGACACAACACAGGGCACTGAAAGTAGGTCCTAGTGACCAAGTACTCTTAAGTGATGTATCAGCAGGGTTCCTGGACTGCAACTCTGTTTGATGCTCTGGTTCAGCAGGGTATTTTTTTGAGGCCCTTAATATTCTTGCTGTTTTCTGCATAGGAATGTATAATGTGTATATGGGGAGGGCTTACAAATATGACTATCAAGTAGCATGACGATAAATCAAGATAAGCTTTGAATCCTAATTCCTGTTTCTCAAAGTTTTAGGACACTCAGGTAGATCTATAACTAAAAGGAAATTATTAGATTGTTTCCTTTCTGGAGAAATTTTTGTTGCAGGGCAACTTGTAACTAATTAAAATGTAGTAATAGCTTGAGAAACTGTTGTAAGAGTATGCCAGCCAGAAGCTGTTTGTGGTGCAGTATGCAAGTAGTAGCACAGCACTTACTTACTGCTCTGTGGAAAACTCACTGATATTTCTTCTGGAATACCGTTCTCTAGATCATGCAGTGTTAATGGGGACCAAGCATCTTCTGACCTTCGATGGAAAAATTTATGATTTGGCATCAAAGTGCAGTGTACTTCTTGCCAAGGATTTTGTCCACAATACTTTCACTGTAATACTGAACGAGGAAACTAGTAACTCAAGATCACTGTATGTGGAGATGAACCAGACCGTGATAAGTATACACCCAAGACTGAAGGTAGGAAGGGAAAGTCAAACATTCTTCCTTTCCAGACCAGAAATTATCTTCAACCAACCAACAAAAAAAAACCAAACCCAAAAAAACCCCTACCACAAAAGAAGAAAAAAAAGTCTTCAAAATATTAATGTTCAAAACATAGACCAGGACAGCTCTCAGATGTAAGTGCTGGAAAGTAACCGCTTTTTAATCAGGAAATAACACCCCAAAACAAAACCAGTTTTAACTCAAGGGCTGCCTCTTTGCTCTTTGGGTACTTAAAGTGAGAGAGGTTCAATGAACTTTGCAGCTTTCCTCTTACCTGGCCCAAGAGGATGGCAGTTAGTGAGGTCTGGTGAACAAACTGGGCCCATAGCCTCAGTGGACCTGGGAGGCGTTGTGCTTTCCAGCTCTTTCAGAAGTTTAGCACAGCCCTGTTCTTATTCCCGAACTCTGGGCTGAGCAAAGTTGACCCCATCCTACCTGCAAACCCACACTGAGCTTGCTTGTCATTGAACTTTCATTGTGACATACCTGAAATTGCATTTTCATTTTAAAACAGATATCGAAGATGTATAACTTGTCCTTTATGGAAGAGAACTGCCACGTGCTGGATCAATCCCTTGCAAAGAATACCACTAATTCAAGGAGAGAAACCAACAAAATAGAAGTGTCTAATCAGAAAGGAGTTTCTGTCTCTTGTGACTTTCAGTATGATCTCTGTACTGTCACTCTGGCTGGATGGCATCATGGTGAGTATCAATCGTACAGCTTTTGTCAGCTGCTAGTAATGCTTTCTGTATCTCTGAATTATCATCACCTCTAGTACTAGCATGTGGGTTGTCTTTCACTTGCTTTTCCCCTCCTCATTTATACACACCCTGGAAATGGTCTTGGGCATTCCCAGTTCTTGCCAAATAAAGCACTGTAATCATTCCAGTAAGAACAGCAAGTGTTTACCTAGGTTACTATTGTTTCAGTGCAATAAAGCAGATAGGTAGATAGAAATAGGGGGTAGATGTAATGCAATCAGCCCAACCCCAAACCCTGTTTGAGAATCACTGCTCTACAGCAGGCTTATTTGTCAAACCTGCAAGAGCACGAAAGAGGGAAGCCTAAAAGCTTCCAGGGCTTTTTTGTATACTTGGAATACATTCCTATCCATGTGCCTCATGCTATTCTAAAGCTCAGACCCCTGAGATTAGCAGAGAATGGATACAGTGCCTTGATCTGGTCAGGAAAAGAAAATGAACAGCTAATAAAGAAGACAGCAATGCAGCCTGAGAAAAATCCATAATCGATGCATGGGCATACTTTCCCTCTTCCACATTACAGCTGAGCTCTGCTGTTCAGAATAATCACAGCCCAGAGACAGCGACTAAAATTTTCCCATGTTTACTCATGACAACTACTATTTTGCTCCATTCCAAATCCATTCCAGGTATTTCAGCTGGGCTTTTTGGTACCAATGATAATGAAGCTGGAAATGAATGGATACTTCCTAATCGGTCCTTCACTGACAACGTGCAAGAGTTCACACGGAGCTGGCAGGTAAGAAGCTGAAGGACTTCTTTCTATGCAGATTACCAATGGTGCTGCAGCACAAAGGGCAACATCCAACAAACTGTATTGGCTTAGATGAACTCAAGCTACATAGTGAAAACAGCAGCATACTGTATGTAATGCGTTTTCCTGTGTTTAACCAGGGAAAAAGTTGCACATATTTGCTGAAAACCATACAAGAATTCCCTGTAGATAGGCATTGAGCATTTTTGGCCAAAGTGGTAAGGTAAAACATAGAGGTTGCATCTGCTGTTAGAAGCAGCATGTTGGAACCAAGTATCTTTGATGTTTTCCTACTTGGAATGCCTCTTTCTGGAATGCAGAGCCAGGTGGTACTTGGTCTGGAACAACTCCGTATGTTCATCAGTCAGGCCACAGTTTGTACCAGGAAGTTTTCCCTCTTGGAGTTTTCTTTAGAGCTGTTTGTTGTTGCTGGGTATGTTGAGCCTCTTCAGTTTTTTTGTTCTTCCTGCTTTTCATCTTACCTAGAAACAAAACTTCAGAAACCAGTAACTAGTAAAGCTGTTCTCCATCCCCATACCACTAAGTGCTGAGACTTTTTTGGAGGGTTAGCTGCTACTGATTCAGTTATTAACTTGCATAAAAGGACTTCCTATAACCATCTTAAATGTTGTAACTCTTTTACTCTTATACCAGTAATGTTATACCTCTTTGCTTCAAAGAGACTTAACCTTAATTAATGTAATTTATCTTCAGCTGAAAATAATCTGAATATGAAAACATGCATAGCCATTTGCGAATGCAA
>VYZV01003365.1:82705-94683 GCA_013401275.1 Pandion haliaetus | reverse complement strand
TTACTGTGCTCTCAAGCCATGTTGTCAGGGTCCTCTACATCCCTTCAAGCCTAATTTGAGAATCTATTACAGAAAAAAGAAACCAGCATCTTATTGCTACTAAGCTTTTGGGATTCTTCCCTTTACCTTCTCTCACCAGAAGATGTCCGAGTTCTGGGCACAGAAATACTACTATTTTCAGCTTTATGTCAGTACTTTAAAAAAAGAAGATTGCTTCAAGTATCTTGTACTTTTTCTTGCTGTTGGACAGATATATCTAATGAGTTTGCAGCCTATGTTTATGTTCATAATGGGGCGGGATCATGACGTGACTGACTGTAGGTATGATTTTCTTAATTGCTAAAAATACTGACTTGTAATATATATTCATAAAAAAGCAACCGTCTAATGCAAAACTACCCAGGGAGGCTGAACTACAAATAACAATCAATTAAAAGCAATACATAAGAAACTTAGTGTCATAAACAAGCTGAGAAGTCATGTATGTCCTTCTTTAAGTGGCTGATGGCATAATGGCTGGCTGCACTTACGCTATAGATTGGTATGTTTTACTTGTAGGGCATGGCATCTTTGCGGGGCTGTATACCACCAAGAGAAATTTACAGATTACTCTAGCTGAACTCTGTGCTGTTTGCAGTCATATCCCGTTCAGCAAAAAGTAATAAAAAGACTGAATTGCCAATATGTGCTGTTGTCATACGTCATTAAAGCAAGAAATAGAAAAGTGCCAAGTCAGGAGTTCATGCAAAGTCTTAGAAACTTTTCTATAGTGGTAGGAAGAGACAATATGGCAGAAATACCTGGTTCAAACAGGCAGTGCATTCAGCTGTGCTGATAAAATGGAGCTTGCAAAAATCCCTCCTGACCAGAAGTTTTAGCACAACTATATGCGATACAGAAGGCGAAAACACAATCAGGTTAAATCTGGCCAGGTATTGAAGGCTGAGATAAAAGCAGTCAGTCACTCTGCATTGCTGCAGTCACCTCACATCGAACTATAAACGCAGGCTGGCAACTTGCTACCAGGAGCTTTATTACATGCCTTTGTCATACACTGACCTTGCAAATAACATCAGTGAAGTTCTAGTGTTACAAAACCAGCTGCTGTACAAAATGAGGAGGTTAATAAGGAGACAGCAAATGTCTGACTCCTGCAGGATGAACGTTATCCAAGAGATTAAACTGGAAGTTAGTTTTTCTTAGTAATTAAAAGAACTTGAGTTTACACTTGCTTAAAGAACTTCTAAACTCAAAGATCTGCCAGGAAATTACAGATTAAAAAAACAGCAAGTGGCTGATCCGATAGAGTACTAAAACCAGTGTTCAGTCAAAGCAAATCTTAAGAAACTTTAGCAAATGGTGCTCATTACTAGTTCTGTTACTATTTGGTATCATCAGCTTTTGACTGGTGTGCTAAGGGACCTTACGTGAACCACGTACAACAAAAAACCCATTCACATTTTATTGTCTGTATTGGGTTTCTGTGGCAAGGTTTTGGTAGCGGCGGGGGGAGGGGGGGTTTTGCAGGCAGGGGTGGCTTCTGATGGGAAGCTGCTAGAAGCTTGCCCTTTGTCTGACAGAGCCAATACCAGCCGGCTCTAAGACGGACCCACCGCTGGCCAAGGCCGAGCCAATCAGTGGTAGTGGTAGCGCCTCTGGGATAACATATCTAAGAAGGAGAAAAAGTTGTGGGACACAGTAATGGCATCTGGAGAGAGGAGTGAGAACATGTGAGAGGAAACAGCCCTGCAGACACACAGGTCAGTGAAGAAGGAGGGGGAGGAGGTGCTCCAGGTGCCGGAGCAGAGATTCCCCTGCAGCCCGCCCTTGGAGAAGACCAGGGTGAGGCAGGCTGTCCCCCTGCAGCCCATGGAGGTCCACGGTGGAGCAGGTGGGTGCCCGAAGGAGGCTGTGACCTTGTGGGAAGCCCATGCTGGAGCAGGCTCCTCGAAGGACCTGTGGCCCTGTGGAGAGAGGAGCTCATGCTGGAGCAGATTTGCTGGCAGGACCTGTGACCACGCAGGGGTCCCACGCTGGAGCAGTGTTGCTCCTGAAGGACTGCACGCCATGGAAGGGATCCAAGCTGGAACAGTTCATGAAGAACTGCAGCCCATGCGAAGGACCCACGTTGGAGGAGTTCCTGGAGGACTGTCTCCCGTGGGAGGGACCCCACATTGGAGCAGGGGAAGAGTGTGATGAGTCCTGCCCCTGAGGAGGGTGAAGCGGCAGAAGCAATGTGTGATGAACTGACCATAACCCCCATTCTCCGTCCCCCTGTGCTGCGGGGGGGGGGCTAGGTAGAGAACCCAGCAGTGAAGTTGCGCCTGTGAAGAAGGCAAGGTGTTGAGAGATTTGATTTTATTTCTCATTACCCTACTCTGGTTGATTGGCAATAAATTAAGTTCATTTTTCCCCAAGTTGAGTCTGTTTTGCCCATGATGGTAACTGGTTGAGTGATCTCTCCCTGTCCTTATCTCGACCCGGGAGCCCTTTGTTATATTTTCTCTCCCCTGTCCAGCTGAAGGGGGCAGTGATAGAATGGCTGTGGTGGGCACCTGGCATCTGGCCAGGGTCAACCCATCACATTGCCCAAAAATGCCTGTAATTGTAGGCACCTCCAGTTTGGGCTTTGGGGTTTTTTTTAAAGCTGCCTTGTTGTTTCTTATCTATGAATAACCCAGCAAGGATATGAATTTTTTTTCTCCAACAAAGCACAACTCTGCCCTGTCATATATAAAAACTAGCCAACTACTTCCTGTGTCAGCAGCCACACACCAAAATCCTTCAGTGAGTAACAATCAACAGAAAAAGGAAGCCGTGTCTGTAATATTTATGAAACATATACTGTTTATGAAGAGTGCAAGGTACTTCCCAATATTAATGAACAATAAACGTTAATCAGAGCAGCCTACTGAGCTGCCCGTATCACCCTTCACACCCTCTCACACTGGAAATTCAAAGAATTCATGCTGTGCTGGTGTTTAAAAAAAAAAAAAAAAAAAAACCCACAACCAACAAAAACCCCCACCTAAGTAATTCTGTTTTCCCAGGTGAACAAGTGCAGTTTCGTACAGAAGAAAGTGAAGCCCTGTCCAATTACAGCTAAGCAAAAAGTCTGTCATGTGTTTTTTGAAGAATCGCATTCACTTCTTAAGAACTGCTTCAAAGTTGTAAGTATAACTTCAGCCACCACAGGACTACCTGAATACCCAAATGTCATACTTCAAAGGAGTACTCGTAATTATTGCAAGGATATTGAAGTTTAGTTGTAGATAACTTTAGAAGTAATCAGAACAACAATCCAGACAGGAAAAAAAGGTGTTTTATCACGATAAATACAAATTAAGGTCCTTGACATCCACAAAATGGTGGCACGACTTTGCACCACTCGTTAGCATACAGGTCTAGAATTTGGAAATACAAATAAACCCCTCAATATTAGGAAGAGAATAAAGGTTTGTGAATGGTCCCAACGGTGGGGGGTGAGACACAGATCAAACTTCCTTTTCAGTCTACCTGTAGGTGCATTGCCAGATCAGTGTCTCCAGAAGAGATGTATGCTTGCATCCTGCACACCGCTCCTCTAAACAATCCCCTTTGTATTAAAGGTGGACCCTGAACCATTCTACAGCATGTGTATGTATGACACCTGTGAATCACAGGAGCTGAAGGCTGCCTGCAGTTTAGCAGCAGCTTTTGTTCATTTGTGCAACCGAAATTTTGTCCCTGTGGAAATTCCTCCTCAGTGGTAAGTTTCGTTTCTCTTCATCCTGAGTATTCTGACTGTGTTGCTCCAGTACTTACATGTCTGTTATTCAAGAACACATGGGAAAATAAAACTAGTGAATCTGACTATGGGCATGAGCAAAACCAATTCTACTCCTGGAATTATTCTTCTTGCTCTTGTCTCACCCTGTCTGCTCTGCACTCAGAAGCGCACCATAACCCCTCTGATTCATACTCTCTGATGGCTTTGTTATTTCATCCTAATTTGCTGTGTAGGAGGCAGAAGGATACTTGCAGAATATGGTGTGGTTGTCCCTAGGAGTTCCACTTCTCAGATACTATTTTTGTTTCAATTTTTTTTTGTCCGAATATATAATGCATTTGGATTCATATTAACAGTAATACATATTGTATAGACACACTAAACATACTCACTGACCTATTTTTGTACTTTTCAGTCTCTCAATGAAATTACTCTATCTTCTTTAAACTGAATCTAGAATTTCAAGATTATCAATACTTGTATTTTAATGCAGCTGTCTTCCGGGAATCTGTTTAAAAATGCAAAGAAAGCTGAAAAGCCTGAAAAGAGGAGTAGTGCTGGCTTGAACTTTTTGGCATTACAATCCTTTGCCCATTTCTATTGTTATTGTGCAAATTAATTATGGATCCTCACATTTTTTTGGTGAAGGTACACACACTGCTGCATTACACGTTGCTGCAGGAACTAGATTAGAACAGTTACTGCGCTAAAAGAGACTGCAGTCATTGTTCTGCTAGCTGTCTCTGTATTACTTTACAAGTGCAGAATTTTAAGGGAAAAAACCTAAGTCCACAGCCCCAAAATACTTGTTACTAACAAAATTTCATCCCCTCTTACTTATTTTCTTCAGAGTTACTGCACTATTATTACTGCAGTTACTCCACAGTTCAACTCTACAGTTGCCATTTCCACTATGCGTAATCTTACTCCAGTCCAGCTTAGCTATCATGCAATGTTAAGTACCTAAAGAACAAATGGCTGCCTGTGCCAGAGCACTGCAATAATCTGAACACACCTTACCATTTAAGGATGATAGTGGCTGTATATTTCAGCATTTGCTGTATTATGTATATTCACTAATTTTCACTATACATCTTGTCTACAGGTTTTTTATTAAGCTCTGTCTCCATTGGATAGTCTGCATACAGCACCTTCTTGGAACTATGCTATTTATTGACTACACATTGCTATATTTGTAATGATCATTTGTACCACTTGAGTAATACTATTCACATATTGCTGTCTTAAGAGAGAAGACCAAGAACATCCCCAAAACTTACTCTTTTATTCATCTGCGTTATGTTAGTCCTTAGTTTAGACAAAAAAGAGGACAAAGCCTTCTCTGAAATTTGCTGTATGCTTGTATCTTTTCACTGAATGAGAGAGAACATTAAAAGGAAACACACATACAAATTCTTGTGATACTAATTACTGATACTTAATAACTTAAGATGTAATTGTATTTTTACAAGACTGCAATGGCAACAATTACTCTAATTAAATGATGGAATCATGCAGAAGAGCCAATTATGCTTTTGCTTGAAAGGAAGCACTTGGGTTTATACTCCTAGCTTTTACGCTCCATGCTTTGCTAAGGCTTAGGAATGAGAAATCGGGGTGGGTTTTTTAATATATGCAATGAAATGTTACTCATTTGCATTTGTAAACTCACTACCACCTCAGAAGAGTGATTTGGTGACAACAAACATAGTTGTGGTATGCTTAAAAAAAAAAAATTTACAAGTATTTGCTGACTTCTCACCCACTAAGGAAGGAAATAACGATCAAGTAGTTGTAGATGATTGTGTTAGCCATAAAAACCTAGAAAAAGAACACTCAGTATGTATGTTAAGTGCATCACATGCATACGCTCCCATATGTGGTAATAATGCCACATGTCATTATCTGCCTTATGTATTCAGTTCACCCAGCGTGTAAGCAGCAGCTGGCCATGAAATTTCTGGGTAGTATCTTGTAGGCAGTAAGTGACTTTAGCTCCAGTAGTTTATACAAACTCTTCAACATAGGAAT
The DNA here is from genome assembly GCA_013401275.1 of Pandion haliaetus. Classification (NCBI taxonomy): domain Eukaryota; kingdom Metazoa; phylum Chordata; class Aves; order Accipitriformes; family Pandionidae; genus Pandion; species Pandion haliaetus. The sequence continues at coordinate 88,883 of VYZV01003365.1, read as the reverse complement.
ATGAAATACAGAGACAGGTTTTGTTAAATCTGAGCCTGAATATTCAGTTGAAAACAGGGTTTTAGAACAGCTCAGTAACCAGAAGATTGAAGTCAGCTAGTGCTGCTAGTTTACAGTACCCATTTCTGAGGAAAGGGGTTGGAATTACAGTGGATCACAAGCTCAGTTAACAACAGTAACAGGCTATTAAACAAGCAAAGTATACTGGGGATGTACACATGAATAAACATATTTAAGACAAGAAATAATTCTTCTCTATTCAGCTTATTTTATGCATCCAGTTTTGGACACCATGTTTTAGTTAAGTTGTGAACCAGCTGAGAGAAGTCCAGAGTCTCTGTGGGGAAAAAACTGAATGGCTGAGGGAAGACATGAGTTAAGTCTTTAAATATGTAAATACACTAAAGAGAAGGAAGTGTACCAGACCAAACTGCAGTAAGGGAGAACTAGGTTTGATATTGTGAAAGAGTTTGTGATGGCCAGCCTAGTCACGCATCATAACCAACAGCCATCTAAGGTCACAGGAACAAAAGAAAATTTCAGTCAGTAATAGCTACCTCTGCACTACTTTCTAGAAATTCATTCTTGTCAAGGATCTCCCATTGGCTAGTTGAACTAGCCAGAGCCCAGAAACTTTAGTAAGAATGCTGCTCTTTTCCTCCTAAATGTGCATTTATCATCAAACATGAAGAAAGAACCTGACACCTTTATTTCAGTTTGGTGTATCTAAGATAAAACTGTATCTAAAATGCTAGAATACTTTTTCCCCAAAGCTTTCTGATACTGTCATAAATACAGCTGATGTTATTTTTTTTTCCCTTCATAGATTTCTTGTAATTCAGCATAACAGCTTGTATTACATGCCACTTATTACTCGCTATCCTTTAAGTACTTACTAACCACTCAACTGGATTTCATCTCTTCTTCATTTCAGCTTGAGCCAGTTCTGAATGGCAGCTACCAGCCCTGAAGACAGAAGAACCCTTTCAGCACCCAAAATAAAACAGCTATTTTAGGTAGACAAGCTAGAAGCAATAGTAGGGAGAACAGTAAAAGTGTGACTGAATTAGCATTAGGACTATGAATATAATGAAGCCTATATAGCATAAAAGGAAAGCTTTTCACCCAGAAAAACCTGAGGGAAAGAGGAATGATTTCAGTGCAGTGACAAGAAACTACAATCAACAAGAAGAAATTGGACATAAGACATATCGGTTACTTGAAAAAAATTCTCCCATTCAGTGGCAAAATTGCCTTTTCAGAAGCCTTGAACTGTAGCATGAATACAGTTAAAAAATGACGAAAGGTCTTTTCCAGCTCAGATTAGTACAAGTGAGCTACTTTGTGAAAGCAGTGTATCAGCTTTGAATCTGTGCAGAGATGCTGACTTGGTTTTTCTCCAGAACTGAAACTCAGCTGTTCAGTAAATTTTGGAGAAAGAGACCTTTTTCCAGGGAAGTACCCAAAGACGCAGGAGGGCCACGATAGAAATCACATGGTTAAATAATTGAAAGCATTTCATCACTTTCTTATTTTTATGCTGGTTGATTTTTCCCTTATTATTTCTAGGCAGCTGTTCACCAGTTTCACATTCTCCCTTTGTGTCTTTAGACCCCCCTTCTCAGAAATCAGTTTACATGTTGGGAAAAGGTGACTGACATCTCTCCTATCCACAAAGCAGTCTTAAGGTGTTACAGATAGTGTTGTGTGAAAGCGTCTCACCTGCTAAATTACTTTCTATATTGTAGGTCTAACGATTAAAGAAATGCATTACCTTTCTCCACACAGTACCAGGAATGCAATTATTCCCTAGTAAGAGGTAACACTGCACTACCTTCAGAAGTCTTTGCATAATATACAAACACTGAAATAATGGTGTTCTGAACTATGAAATAATGTCAATAAACATTTGACTTCCTTGTTTTTATGCTGGAGTACGTTTTTGCTGATTATTTGTAAGAATAAAGTACTGATCTACAGAGCTGGAACTGGCTGAGTTTAAATGGCTCCTATAGTTCATAGAGACAAAGATAGCAGCTGGCCTCAAATTACCTTGTGTCAGCTGCTTTAGTCTACGCTCACTGTCCAAACACTTACACTGTAGTTTTATACAAATTCTGAGTAAAACATGATTCTCACAGTAGTCAGGAAAAATTCCTACAATTGTTAGGAGTCACACACACACACACACACACAAGATGCTGTTATGTAACACGTGGTAGAAATCAAGTCTTCCTGTGCAGTAATTTTGTAACTGCTCACTTACAGAGAAGAGGTTTTATAATGAAGCCAAAATTATATGAAATATTTCTGAAAGTTAAAGAATATTTATACCAGTTATTTATTAAAAAAATGCATCATCTTCTCCCCAGTCACTTAATGCATGCTAAGCACCTTCGAAAAAGTATTGCTGGGACAGCTGCAAGAACAAAGTAAAATGTCAGCAAGTAGAGCAAAAGATGCCAAAGAGCTGCTTTACTTTTCAGCTAGTTGCAGCACGGTTAGGGATACAAAATACAGAAAAGAGAGTTTAACTGTATGCTAACTGTAGATTGCAACCCTGAGATGGACGCAGATACTGGGTCTCGAAGCTGCGTACAATGTACCGCTGGCGATAAAGCAGCCGTTTAAAACACCAGTAAGCATTTTCAGCTACAAGCATTGTGCTCAGCACGTCACCAGATGTCTCCGAGCCGTTCCCAGGTTTGTGTCTAGATGCTCAGGAGAGAGGGGCAAAAACTGAAACAAGCCCTCCGGACCACGCTGGAAGCCCCTGGAGGCCAGTGGGAGCCTGGCTCAGCCTGGGCAGCCAGCACCCAGGTCAGGGGAAAGCTGCCCTGCGCCAGCGCCCCACGCTTGTCCCCAGGCCTGCGCTGACCACGGCAACCATCAAGGACCACCATCAAGGACATGGCCCCAGACCAGTAACACAGGCCTGTGCAGAGCAGGACGAACAGCGTAACGACCGCGGGCTCCGGTGAGGAAGAAAAAAAACCCAGCCAACCACGCTTCACTTTTCAGTACCTTGCTCCTAGTTCGAGTTCAGCACTGACCAACAGCGTTCACGACTGAAGTCACAGCTCCGTTCTCCTGGGTCGGCCACCACGCCTTTCCGACGTGCCAGACGATGACTGGTGGTAGTGGGAAGGCAATCGCTTTTTCACACCTTTTCATAAAACAACCAGCAACCAACTTGCAGCAGTTTGTCACAGCTCGAGGCGTTCTTCAAATGAACTTTGTAAAACCTCTCACGAACCAAGTAAACCATCCACCCTAATTTTTAAGTATATGTCTCAGTCACTGCATAGTAACGTCTCCTCTTGGGAATTAAAAAATGGAAATGATACGCCACCTCCCTGCCTAACAAACAGAAGCAGGACGTCAGCCGCATTGCCAAGCAGCTCGTGTTAGCAAACAAGTCATTAAATTGGAAGGTGACAGAGGATTATGCAGGGAAGCCCATCCCAGTAGTCCCCGACAGCTCGGCAGCTGCCTCCCCGCCTGCTGCAAGCTGACACACTCTGGCAGGGGAGCACGCCAAGATGAGGTGATGACATCACACAAAAAGCATCCCTCAAGCCAACTGAAATATGTTGTGATTCCTCATGGACACGATCCTCCAGGAAGGATCCCCTTGGCAGGACCTGACTGAATCATTTCTCCTGGCGCTACTTCAGTTCCAGTATTTCAAAACTGGCATTTTTCTCTGCTTTTAGTATACATACTTTCTCTGTCTATACACACACACACACACACACACACACACTACACTAACTTCTAGTATACCACTACTGATAATACTGCGCATTTTAGAACACCTTGACTGAAGAAATCTGAAATGTTTCTTACCTTCAGATGAAGGTAACACAGTACACAAACTATGCTGTCCTAAGGAAAATGTATAAAATCCATTGAATAGCTCAGGGATCTACACATCACACAATACAAATGGCTCCGACCTCGCCTCCCAGCTTGCTGGAGACCAGGAACTTCTGCATCTGCAACTCATGCTGATCAGAGCACTTTGAACACACCAACCCACACCCAGCTGTCCTTGCAGGAGCACAGAGAGGTTGTCATTCTTCCAAGTGTGAGTATGTATTTTTAGTGCCTGCAACTCACCTTCAACATAGGTCACATACAGAAACTCCAGTTCTACAATGTTCACAGACATTTATGCATACCACACAAACTTATGCCCCAAAACTTAGCAGCAAAGTTGAGGTTTCGAGGATCTATCACAGGCTGAGAAAGTTTGAAATAAATACGCAAAGCCTCATGCTTCTGCCAGCTGAGTTCCCCAGATACTGGTACATGCACCAAGATAAATCCAGATTTGTTCCAGTTGTGACAGAGCTAACACAGAACACGCAGAAGCCTTCCTGCACTCTACAACCATTCTCCTGCCCTCTTCCAAGGTCCAAATACCAAGCAGTCTTAGAACAAGATCCCAGCTTTGACCTCCCCCTCCACAAGACAGGGCTAGAGAAGCCCCTCACCCTGTAACTTTAGTTGTGTGCTCTGCTGTACAACAGCAACAAAAATCACAAATAAACAGATGTTCTACTGTAGAACTCGAGACACAAGTAAGATGTGACAAGAGAATTCCCACTGCCCCAGTAGAGCCCTACAGCACCAAACTGTGGAAACCCAGAGATGAGGCACTTCAGCCCGACCCTTAAAACTAGGCAGTACAGAAGCCACCGACCGCCATAAGCAGCATCAGCCACTCATTAGGTAAAGCATAGCTAAACTCCAAGTCAAAGCAATCACTAGAAGTCTTTTGCTTAGAAGCTTGACGTTCAACTTTGCTAAGAGCATCTCTTGCTTTGAATGCCTAGGAAAGCACTTTTTAATATGAACTGTCCTAAAAGCATGCAGTTTGGCTTTAAAACCCTTAAAAGTTACTGTTTTACTAATGTAATCGCAGGCCTTTCTGAAGCACTACTTCAGTTCAGCAGAAGATCTCCTTCCAGTCAACTGCCAAGCAACATTCATAGCTTTGTACTGATCCAATATGTGAAACTTGTTAGGGGGGTGGAACCAGAGTTTATGTCCGGGTTTTTAGTGAGGTCAAGTGTACAGTACAGAGCCGACCAATACTGAAATGCCCTAAATCAAGCAATGAAGAGATCTAGATCTTCCTGTGCTTGGAACTGACCATTAACAAGTGAGCAAAGAAACCCCAGATGCTTCAACTCATGAGCCTCTGGATGGGACAGGGTGGTGAGAGATGCAAAGAAATCCTCTACTAATCCAATCCAGCCCTACGTAAATCCAGTCCAAATACCACTTTTCAGATGCATTCAGTGAACACGCATCACTGCCAAATGGACTAACAGTAGTTTCACTCCCGCTAGCCACTACACTGTGCACCCGCCAACTAGATACAACAGGGGCTACAAGCCATGTTTAATTCTGCCATAAATTTACTGACACTAGCAAGGATGCAGCAGACCTCTTAGCTCTTATTTCCAGGGGTTTAGTGCCTAGTTAGAAAGCATGGCAAGGTGAACTTACTTGGAAAGAGCTTCAGGTTCCTGGCATAAGAAGCATTCAGATGGGAAAGTATTGCCAGATAAAAACGGTTGCCAGCCAATATGCTGGCCACATGGATAATTTCTGAAAGGCTACAGCATGCCACAAATGGCTTTTTCCCAGCATTAAAAACAATAAATAAACTCAGACTGCCAAAATTCTGTACATGTGTGTTTTGGCATTTCATCAGCAGGGTCTCAGAGCACAGGAGTTCCATTATACAACTGCCTCTGATGTGGTCTGGTTTGGAATACCAAACTCAAGGCTGGAATTGCACTCTGAAATCCAGTCCTTTATCTGTAAAGATCTCATTTAAAGATCTACTTAAAAGACAGGGGTTTTTTATTTCCATAGGCTTTGAAAACATAATCCCGCAATTTTAAAATTTAGTTACCACCACTCGATTCTTGTCTTAAATTGTATAGAGTACAATCAGAGAGTAGCTTCCCATCCTATACGTGTTCCTAATTAACATAACTGTATTGCTGGACAATATAGTCCCAAACTACGAAGTCATACCCCATGGATAATGCAATGCTTTCTTTAGGACTCAAATTCTCTTTAGACAAGGTGGGAAATAAATAGTAATAGTTCTGCTTTTTAAAGGTTTTTTGATTTGATCCCCCCCCCCCCCCCGAGG
>VYZV01003365.1:51911-80646 GCA_013401275.1 Pandion haliaetus | reverse complement strand
CGGCGGGCCTCGGGGGCACCGGCGGGGGCCGCCCGCCCGACTTCGAGGTGAAGATGGGGAAGGGCAGCCGGCTTGCTTGTGCGTGGCTGCGGAGCCGCGCCCCGCGCCGCTTTGTTTCACTGCCACACGAGGAGCGGCGCTCGCAGTAACTGCGCGGCGTTGCGGCCCCGCTGCCGCCGGGCTGCTCCCCGCCACCGCCGCTCCCTTAGCGGCGAAGCACTCGCCCGATGAGGGCAGAGGGAGCACAAACGCCCTCTTCTCCAGAGCTGGGCCCGCCGCCTCGCACAGCCGCTGCCGAGCTTCCTGCGTCAAGAACGGCTTATGCGGAAAATAAAGTACTTAGCACAGGTGTGCCGCGTTTGATGCAAATTGCAAACAAGTGAAGTTACTCCCAGGTGGTTTACCTGATCCCAAGAAGCACAGCTGCTCCAGTAGCTGTCATTTGGGACCCGAGGGAAAAAGCGTGCAGTTCACCTGTGGGCCAGCACCCCCCCTCTTCCACCGGTGATCATTTACTAAGAGCCTCACCCGAGTTTTGGAACGGCTGGTACCCGTTTCGCCTGAATGCCATTGAGGATCGGCTCCCCTGTGTGCAAAAACTAGTGTAAAATCTGATTCAATAGTTTGGTTTGAGCAGAAAATACTTTTTGCTGTGTCTCAACTTGCCTGAGCCAAGCCGCCCCGCGGCCTGGTTCCTGCGCTTTGCTCCCACCGCCGGCTTGCGCTAGCGTGAGACTTGCTTGCCCACACCTCCTCCCAGGCTGTCGGAGCCATCCCGGATATTTTTCCATGGTATTTCTTCAGTGCTTAGCAAGAAATGATCACTTGGTGTTTACTGTTTCGTTGATGAAGAACCTCCAGCTTTGTGAGAAAACAAGAAAATACGCTGATTTTCGCAGGGGTGCTTTCAGGGTATCTTTTTATTGCGTATACTTACATGGAAATCAGTGGAGCGTAATGCGCTGAAAGTACAGGCAGCTTTAAGCCGGGAGACTTTAATTCCAAGGCCTTTAGGAATTTATTTGCTGTCTGTTTATATTACAGACAAGCTAATTCGCTTTGCTGCAATCTGAAATCCTTGAAATGTTATGGTTTTCTTTGGGTGGGTGGGTGAGTTGACATTTCATTTAGAAAATAAGCCAAGAAATAAGCTAATGGAAAAACAGGAGGATGGAACAAAGAAAAAGAAATTAATCAGGAAAACCAAGGGGATGGATTCCTCAATTTCACAAGATCTGTTACCTACAAAACTGTAAAACCGGTAAAAATGCACAGAGAACTGACTCGCCTGCAGTCATTCTTCTTTAAAGCAGATTTTGTTCTCCATTAAAATAGCCAGTGGCTTTATTTAAAAAATCCAGTTTTGTTTTGAGTAGCAAAATATATCAAAAGACCTTTTTTTCTACTCACCCATCATGTTATGAATTATTTATTCAGCGTATCTTTTTTTTCCAGAGATATTTTCTGTTCAGAGGCATTCTGTAAATGGGACTGTATTCCTTTTATAGTGTAAAGAAGCAGTTAACTTTTTGTTACCATTTACAGTAAGAATAAAAGATGATACTGGTAATAACAATAAAAACACTGACATCTAAGCACAATACAGAATCATGTAATCCGGCAATCAAATCATATGGTTTACAGGAATAGAAAGACATTAGATGGTTACTGTATATGAATGCAAAATTTGAGCGAGGCTCACAGGAGAAGAATAGTTGTAATTTATGCCCCTAAGATGCAGTCACTTGACAGCATCAATATTTAGTTTCACGTAAAAAAAATTAATTGTGCCAAATATTGATAAAAGTATTGTATTCCTATTTGTTACTGTATAACAGAAGGGTCTAATGCTTATTAAGCCATTAAATCTACAGATGAAGGCAAGACCCCTACAAGAGTGTAACCTCCAGGAGAGACTGAAAGGTCCCTTTTAAAAGATTTTCCTTGAAGAAACTGTGTTATGAGAAGGGCAGAAGCACTGGCGATCTGCACCAAGAAATTGATTTGTTTTCCTAAACCAGAAAATCCTTATCTTTCAGTAAAATGCAAAGTTACACTGAATTATCTGCAAAGGTCTTATCAAAGAACTGGCTCAGCTCAGCATAGAGACATGTTTTGCAGCCGCAGGCAGAATGTCTGATGCCTCAACAGACTGTTTTCTGGAGATGATCCCAGAGATCATCCTCTGACTTAAGGGTAGTAGAGGAAGCTCGACACACGGTTGGAAAAGGCAATGAGTTGGTGGCTGACAGGCTCTAAATTAGACTGGATTAAACCTGAGCACATTTTCTGAGAACATGCTGGATGAGACACAATTTTGGTTTGCGTGGATTACAAAGAAGGAATCAATCTTTTTCTGCCTGCTACTACAATATGTGCCTTTCTTCAAAGCACTCTTCAAGGACATTATTCCTCATGCTGACAGGCATGCGAGATGCTGTCACAGTACAGGTAAAAAAAGGCCAGAGTACACATTGATAAGTTAATCCAGAGTGTACCAGGAGCCAGGTCTCCCTCAATTACTCTGGCAGTGTTTTGTTGGTATGGTGTCAAGAGAACTTAGAAAAGAATTTGACCCTAGATCTCCATGAAAATGGATTTCCAAAGACGCAGCGACTTGAAATTTTCTGTCCAGCTCAGACCTTTTCACACTCTCACTGACAATACTACTTAAAATGGAAGCAATTCTCTGCCCCCCTCTCTAATTTTGGTAAAAGGCCGACATTACACAATCAGAAAAATCCCTCTTTCTGTTATTTTACAGTCTTTCGTCCTACCCAAAAGAGTTTTAAAAAAGACTTCTGTCCCAGTCCATTGGTTAATGTGTACAGAAAAGGTTCTCCAGTTTTCTCAGTTCCTCTTTCCTAGTACTGAGAAGTCACTAACTGGATTTCAAAAAAAATGTTTTGTTTTGTTTTAATTATTTTAACAAAATCCAAGCAATCAAGAATTTTTTTAATTTTATTTTTAGTATTTTCTAAATAGTTGCTTTAGAAACAGGGCTACTGGAAGCTCCACAGATGAATAGAAGAAAAGTCATGAAATGTGGAGCTGATAAATACATGGATCATAATGGTAATGTCTGAAAGGCCCACAAATGTCCATAAAACAGATACTATAGAAAAACTTGTCCGTGGCACCCCAGCAGCTCAGGGGTTTCAATGGCAGCTTCCCACCCGCTCTGTTGTGCAACTTGCTGGCAGGTGCTGCTCTGTGTTAGCATCTCTTGCAGACACTGCCCACAATCACAGAGTAAACTGCGAAGTGATACGATTGCATCTTTTATATCCTCCTTCAGTAAAAGGAAGCAGCATAAAAGGAAGCAGCATACAGGAGCTAAGCATGACAGAAGCAAGATAAGAAAACAGTACTTCGTATGAAGGCATTACTCTGTAAGTGAGAAGAGGGACCTGAGACAAACCATCTATCCTTTCCCTGGTATTCATACAAAACTTCACTGAAGGACAACTTTTAGCACAGACGAGAACTGTCAAGTTTCACCTTTAAGAGATCCAGCCCAGTTTATGCTTATTTTCTTATACTGCACACAGAACCATATGAAACAATCACAAGAATATAAAATTCAATTGTTCTCTGGTGTTTGGTTTGTACTGCATAAAAGATGCAATGTGGACATGCTGACATGCTGGATGAAACCTGGAAAACCATCCTCATCCTTCAGGGTTGTTTTTTTAGGCTATCTCATCATCACTGAATTTAATTAATGATTTGAAATTAATGGGTCAATGGCTTGGAATTAATGGCTTGGGAGTCCGTCATACTTTCATCCCTAACCTGAACTTCTGCTGCTTGTAATTTATACTTTGGGTCTGATCAGTCTGGCATATGGATGCTAAATTATGTTTGACCAGCGAAAGACCTGGAGCCAGGCAAGTCATCTGCTGAAACAGGAAAACTCTAGGTACCACCTGCCAAAGTTTTAGTTAGCAGGTAGCTCTGAATAAGTGACGTTTTAGAAGTGACTTGGACAAGGCAGGTAAATGTGAGCGACAGACATCAAAATACTACTACTAACAACAAGAAGAGTCTGGCCTCTCCCATAGCGTTGTCCTGCCAAAACTGCATGGGAATCACTCTAAGGTAAGATGAACTAACTTTTGTGGCAAATGCCATCAAGTAAAGCATTAGCAAGGCACCCTCTCGTGCTCTTTTTTTCTTGAGAACCTAATACAGATGCTATACATTGCATGTTAGCATATGCTTAGTGGAATCAGTAGAGGATTATGGCAAGAGTCTTCCTGCAGCTTGCCAGGAGCTGACAGCTGCACCCAGTGTGTGGCAGAGGAGAAGCAACATCTGGCTTAAGCACCTCCTCAGAGAGGGTGGAAACCTTAGACTGTACAGCCACCCTTAACATGAGAAATTATTTCACTGCTCCCACCGTCACGCAAACTTAACCAGTTCCCGTCACTCACCACACATCCCTACTGATGGTAGCCTACAGGCTACGAAAACACTGCAATGCTCTCCAGTTTAGCTGACTCATTTCATTTACACAGAATACTTGGAGGAAATGCTTAGAGAGCTCCAGTCACATTCTGCAGAAGTGGGTGTTGCCTGTTGATTTCTTTCCATGCTATAAATATGCTGGTATGTAACTGAAATAAACCAGCGTTCTATGGAATAGGACTATGACACGATGAAAGAAAAAAAAAAAGGAATTAATCATAGTCTTTACTTTACCAGTATTGCTTGCTGCTCTGGAAATAGTCTGTACAGCTGGTTTCCAGATGAGCTTATTCAAACTCCTGCACCAAGAAAAAAAGAACTCTTTTTCAACACGAACTATGAATGGCATCCAAAGCGTTAGCTCTTCATCCTGACTGAAGTGAAGCTAGTAGCTAGGAGACTTCAGTCGTTCAGTCTTTCTGACTTCATTTCACTTTATAAAAGAATTGGATGTTTAGGAGAAGCCTAACAGGACTGGAGAGCCCCTATAACCGGTGTAGTGGAATACAGACCACGGTGTTGTCTCTTGACAGCTGCTGGCTTTGCATAAATATACTCTGATTAGCATTGTCAGCATCCAGTTAATCCAGTGGAGTGAGAGCAGAATAATTTTCCTAAAGAAAAGTAACCAGAAGAGTGGCATTTTATTTTCAAAAACTTAAAATCTGAGATGTCAAATATTCAAAATGTACACAGAGGCCAGTAAGGCTGAGAAGTTACAGCCATTCCAGAGCATACATTGGCAGGGTTCTGCAATATTCAAGGCCTGTTCAAAGATTCATGAAATAAATTTCTGGTGCTTATTAGGGAGAGGCTCTTACTAATAGTCAAATTTTCAAGCAGACAAGCTCTTTCTCAGGTCCAATCAAAGAGACCATCTCTCCCTATGAGCCTTAGCTTGTTTAAACCAAAACCATCACAGCTACACCAGCACCAATCAGGGTAATTTGAAATTAGTAAAATGTTAGAACAGGATTAAGAGGAGTTCAGAGTTTTAATATGACATCTCAGGAATTTTATACCAATCTCACACTCAGCACACACCTGCATTTATTGAGGAAAAAACTTGGAAGGTTAAGATTAACATTAAGCTACTTGAAGAGGAAAGTTTGAGGTAAGCCTCCAGGAGTTCATAGGGAGCCAGAAAGGAGAAAGCTCACTCTGATTGCTGTGTGAGGGAGCATTTTGCAGAGTCTTCAGGAGACAGATATTTGATAGCAAGTTTGGTGGCAGCTGCAGGACATACAGCCAAGCAGGCCAGTCGGCTGTTTTCTAGTCACTGAAAATTTGTGTGAAAGTGAATACTCCTCACTATTCCCTATGCTTTAGCCAATGTTTTTAACTTGTATTCCCATGGAGTATCACCTAAGACACAGATGTAGTGACTGTCCTTAACTAACTAAATTTTGCTCTGAGATCAGAGAATCTCCATGTAAAATGGCTGCATTTATTTTCTATAAAGCTGTGACTAAAGCTTTGCCTATGTGATTGCCCAGAGATGCTAGACAAAAAGGATCCTGCACTGGACACACGGCACTAGCAGCACTGGCATCCTCTTTAGAAACTGCTTGTGAGCAACTGGTCTCCCGACTCGCCTGGTGCTGGCAGTAATACTGGGATGAAGAGCAGAAACGGCCTTGAATGGGAAGAATGCTGCTAAGTGCTGAGCAGGAAGGCACCGGTATTGGTACTTCAGAAAGCAAAAGCTAAAATCATAGCTGAGGGAACAGCTGGCCTTGTGCTTCTCCGCAGCAGGGAAGCAGAGCATGAATTCAGAACAAACAGCTGAATGACTGAAAAAGCAAAAATAACATAAAGAGGAAATCAACAGCAGTGAAACTTTTGTTTAAAGCTGCTCAATAATAGCACTTATATGTTTTTATGTACTTAGATGGAGTAGGGCCTAAATAAGCTTGATTTTTCAATTTCTTACATTATGGCGTGCACTTTGTAAAGCAAGGTTTAAAAATAGAAGTAGTTACAAGCCCAGACTTAGAATGCATTTATTGCCATACCACCTACAAATAGCAGCTCGCTTCCACAACTACTGGCATGAATGAATCACTCTTCAGGCCAGTAGCATTGCACATGCTGTTACATGCTATTGTAATGCGTGAAAGTCACATTAGTGTATGGGCTATACAAGCTCTGTTTATCTCTTAATAGGTCTAAGAGAAGATATAAAATGGTAAGTAAAATCACAGAATTCTTCCTAAATCAGGACATAGTCAACGTATAATTGCTGAAATATGTTTTCACATTCTTAGCTTCTTTAATTTATTATAAAATCAAAAGACACAAGAAAGCATGAGCCAACTGGGAGATATCTCATCAGTTCAGCCTAGAAAGACCTCTACGACTCATATGGAAATGTCACATTTTAAAATATAATTTGACATTAAAATGTCACAAACTGCCTCCACCTCTTGATATAAGTGATTTTAAGCACAGGTTCTAGCTGGTAGTCTGTACAGCACCTTATATTTAGCACTGTATTGAAACTCTCTAATTAAGACCTATCTCTTTCCACTAAGCCCAAAATACACAGGGTCAAATATGAATTTGATGGAATGAAGGTCAGACTTTTATTGCTGGGATTCGAAGTCTTGAACAACCATCACTGACAATTGATCCATGGGTACCTCATGGTACTCAGTTTCTGTTACAGTAAACACATCTACTGGTGCTAAAAGATTTCAATCAGCTCATTCCAGGGAGACTCTAGACCTTGTGTTATGAACTAAACAGGAAAACAAAATGAACCAGAGGAACATACAAAGAAATTGTGAAAAGGACCCAATTCAAGGGAAAATCTTAAAATCACTTCTTACATATGGGCAACCTGACCTTTCTACTGAACTGATGGTTGTGATGAAGACTGCAGTGAGGCAACTACACAAATATTTATTTATCTGATTACATTTAAATAATTATTAATGATTTATATTAAAAATATATATTTGATTTTTTGTAGATGGCTAAAACATACATAGTTGTGCAACATAATGGTTGTTTCTAAATGTAGCTCTATATAGGGCAGCCATCCAAACTAAACAACAAAACTTGGACTTCAAATTCAAATACAACCAAAAAGTGACTCTTCAGGGATTCAAAAATATTGAAGCGAAAAACTTAGCAAGCTTTCAGCTTGTCATGAAAAGCAGCAATAAATGATAAATGCAAAACCAGTATACCTTATTTTCAAAACCTGACGAGCCCACAAAAACCAGGCTTGCAGTAGTGCACTCTATTGCAAAAGCCAACAGTGCTTGTTTATTCAAAATAGAAACTGTCAATACATTAAAAGCCAACTAGGAGACATCAGTTCAGTGTAGATGGTGTCTAAGATTCACGCAAATGTCACACAGCATAAAGTGGCTGTGCAGAGCAGGCATGACAACATGTGCACGTTTTTGCTTGCACCTTTGGAGGTTTGATGTTCCAAACATCACTTATATTCCAATAATTTCAAATTTGATATAGGAGCATTTGAAGACCTGTAGCTCTGCTACAATTTGAACAGATACGAATTTCAGGCAATAGACACTTTAGAACGGAAAAGGACTGCACAGGACCTCGGATTTGCAAGGCAAAGCTCGTCAGAGTACTTGGGCTCAGTTGCCAGTTACAGCTTCATTTACAAGAAACTGTGCAGGGTGAAAGTGAAAGACACAAAGCAGTTTCTTTTTCCTATCTACAGATCTCTCTAGTCCGACTATACGTTATCTAGACTCTTTTTAAAAGATAATACTGCGATTACTAACAAACAATCCCAACATTGGGTAAGGTATTTTCATTTTCATTGTTTTCATAGATTTTAAGGCAGAGGGAGAATCGAACAGTTGAACCTACTGTTTGACAGAGACCACTGATTTATTTGCGTTCTGGTACCTCTGACTCTTCCTTTGCTGGGAACTCACTGGTGCTTTGGTCCGCGCTCCAGGCCACAAGAGCCTCCAGCCCTTACCAGTGGAGCTAAGGAGGCTGAAACACAGTCACTATTGTGTTCACGCTGTCATTTGATGCAATTTTTTTATGCTCATTTCTGCCAAATCAAGTACTTGGGGGATCATCTGGGCAATGGGAAAAATATTCTTCAGGCCCCTTTTTTAGCTCCATCCAGGTTGGTTAACAATGGTCAACCATACTGATGAAGGAATTAATAGCTTATGGCAGACATTTTTCAAATGGAACTGGGCTGGCCCCAATCGCTCCACAGTTCCACTGCTCTGCCCTGCCTGGTAAAATTAAGCATTCAGGTACATAGGTTAGATTCAGCATATGTAATCTTGATGGAGTTCATACAGTACTTTGGCTGGCCCAGTTAAATTACGGTATATGCTACCTATAAAACCAGCAGTGTTCAGTATCAGTCTACTGATTCTTCTGACTTGGGCCCTGTTCTGAAAGGTACACAGGGGCTTTTGAGACATACTATGTACTTTAAGCCTTCTTTGGTATCAGCCCAACTAATGGTCATAAGCAACTTGCGAAATCAAGGCTGGGAGGAACAGTCCTTAAGAAAATTTCTGAAGTTCATAGTCACAGGAGAGTTCATTTAAATAGTGCCACATCTTACTCAAAGCTGGCAGTATTCGGTGAATGTCCCTTTTGCTTGTGGCTACTTTCCCTTCTGTTTCTTATAAATGTCATTGTACTACCTCAGATTCTTGCTGGACACATGGTTGTCTGGGGAAAACAGAAATTCCAGCCAAAGGAAACAGAACTGAAAGCAACGAGAGAATCTTTTTCATTCATCCTCTGATCTGTAAGATAGATGCATTTCCTTCTAAAGGCTGTATTTCCCAGCTGTAAAACAATAGAGCTCCCTCCACCAGTACTTCTGCAATCTTTGTCACACAGCTGTGGAGTGTTGCAAACTGATAACATTTGTAAGGAGTACTTGTAAAGTCATAAAGGAAGCAGTGCCGTGAAGTTCTTACTCTAAACTGTGGGGAAAGTTTAAGTTTCTGTTCTTGAGTTCAAAGCAGTTTGCACATTTCACAATGATCTCAAACTATGGTCTGTAATCTTGCATTAAGCCCTGTTAAATTCCTGGTACACGTGTAGGATAGGGTGTACTGTTGCTTTGTTGTTTTATCAGTAAAGTTACAGACAGATGCTTTAGGAACAATGCTTTTATCTTTCCTGGTAGCCATTTCTTGTGCAGGCACATACTGAAGAACAAGTTTCCATCGTGGCTTTCATTTCCCTGGTTTTCATTCACACTTTTATAGTATCTGTAAATGTCTGAATATACAGCGCCTCAACTTAATAGCTCTAAAGTTGTATCTTCGTGTTGCAGCTCTGTATAAATGGGCAGACTGCGTTTCAGAAGGTAAGAAATGAACAGGCTCAACATGAAAAGGCCTCTGGAAAGTGCTAAGTCATATCCTGGGTCAGCCCTGGTACTCCGTCCCACTCAGGTAGGAGGGAGCTTCTGCCTCCTCTTCCCAGCTTTTACCAAGTGGTACAGCTTGCTTGGCCAGTTTCGCCTCTGTAGAAGCGGGTTAGCTCTGATCATGGAAGCACAAGATTCCTGTGCTGGTGGGATGAGACGGCTAGATTGCAGACCTAGAGAGCTCTGAGGTTTATCTAAGCTTGGCCTAATGCCTCAGGAGGAAGGAGTGCCCCCCTGGTTGCAGAGCCGTCTCTGATTACCCACTGCTTGGGACTGAAGTACTTCCTGCTTCCTTTTTCTTTTTCTCTTCCTCTCTTCTTCCTCCAGTGTGCACAGACCCTGCAATAAAACCTTCTCATTCAGAAGGAAAGGGAACTCTTTATTGTGCTGCAATTATAAAGCAACAGATGACTTAAATCTGGGAGGCAATGCAGCTGCATTTCAGCAGACAGGAAATGTTGCAGAGTCACAAAATGTTGCATATGTAAAAACTGAGACTACTTGTATTTAACCCTCTGCCTTGTGAGTAAAGAGGTTGGGAATAGATTCCAAACACAGGCTGCGTTTTCTAACTTCCTCAGAACTCAGGGCTATTTAGACTTCTTTCTGGTCCAATCCTGTTGTTAATTTTAGCATTTATTGGCTAATACAGGTAAGACTGAATACTCATTTAACCTCACCAGGCTACATGCTGTACTGACAGTATATTCTGGGAAACTTTAATTAGTTCACATTTTCATCTGAAATACAATTACATAAAAAAAATTTTTTAACATGAAACACCAATTCAGTATGTTTTTCCTTCCCTCAGTTTTGCTACAGTTTGATTTTTACAGGACAATTGTCACTATTTTTTCAAACTGATTCAAATAATAGAGCTTTGAAATAGTTCTCATCCCTTCAGAGACTTCATTAGAGACATTTTCTTTAAAGGAGTACCATCATCTTTTCAACCTCATCAGTTTTATCCAACAGTTTACCAGTGAGATCATTTGTGGGACTGTGGGCATTTCAGGCTTAAATATGGGAAATTCAGGCTCAAATCCCTTCCTGGCACAGAGGAACTCAAGGACATGCTTGTCAAACTCATTTTGAAATGATGACCTCACCACAAGCCCGTAGAAGGAAACATTCTCTGGTCTTCCCTTTGTAGGCATTCAAGAGGCATTGACCTACAAAAGAAGAGGACTTGCCTTTAAGCCTGCAGATTGGGGCATTGATTTGAGAGAGGTGAGCCACTGAATTCTGGCTCAGCTTCAAATACCACTTATGTAGCTTATCTAATAACTGCTGAATGTACAATATGTAACAGCACTCAGAGGAGGCACAGAATCCAGTGTTTCCCACTCATAGGCGAGTGCTCTAGCTGTTAAGCTCCAAATCTCTCTTGGCTAACAAATATTCCTCCTTCCCTTTCCATGAGAAGACACCTCTACTTAGTAGTTCGGACACCTTCCAGAAAAGGGAGGAACCAAAGTTTGACTGCCCTCTTGCCGAGCAGGGACACAAATCCCACTTTTCCACATACTGAAGAAGTCTTCTAAGTACTTACTAATCAGCTGTCACAGCAACACTCTCTTGGCTTGCTCCATTTTTAAAAGACTGCCGTTCTTCACAGACCAATTTTTGAGCAAGCTCAAGAGGGAGAAAAGCTTCAGACACACCTCTGCAGGCAATAGTTCTTTACTGGCTGCTTGCATGGCATACTGGCTGCTTTGGATCTTGTTATGAGTTTGTGTGGCGTGGTCTCCTTTAAAAGAAACTCAGCTCTCAATGTGCACCACAGAGGACCATAAACGGGTCCAACATTTATCTCAGAAACTTCAAAATTTTGTTGGGCAATGCTTAACGTTGTGGCCCACTTCTTTTTTGGCTTTTAGCCTAATTAATTAGCGCAAAGTCACCAGGCAGTCTCTTTCAGAGCAGGACTTAAATCCATGTCCTAATTTAGTACTCAAGCTAATGGATTGTTTTTCCTTGCTGGGCCTATTTCCTGATCTGTAAATATAAAGCTGGTCCCCGCAAAAGGCTTTGTCATACACAAATGACAATAATGGTTTAAACAGCACATAGTATTGTCTTTCACCTAACGAACGTCCCTTGTCATGCTTTAAAGGCAAGCAAAGCAGGTCTTTGCAGTTTGAATTGCCCTGGAAAAACATGTGTGCTTCTTGGATTCAGATTTTTATTATTTCCTGTATAGACATATTATGCAAGTACACTCTAACTGCATGCAATGAGATCACTGACAAAAGACGTAAATAATATATACAAGATGTAATGAGGGGTGAAGAGGGTGGACACTACTGACAATAACTTGAATGATAAAATAATCAGATGACAGGATGAATTTTCAACAGACTGACTGAATACTCATTCAAATGGAGGGATTTGAACACATTTGCAGTGATCATCCTGACTCTTCTCTAAAGCTCAACTCATGACAGATAACGATAGATAATAATAGAAAGATAGTAATGATCTTGTGAACTCTGACCCTGTAATTACTTGAACAGTAATAAGCTGGAATGCTTTTACTAGATGTCTTCAGCATGCAGGGATGAAAACATGATTTTTCCATCCAGCAGAGGGGGCTTGGCAGTAGGTTTTCTAAACACAAATCCAAATTACTTCTTTGGAAATTGAGTGACACTAAAATTAAACTGACTTTATTATAGAAACTTGCATAGTATTATAGATGAAAACAGAACTTCCTACAAAAAAGCGATTCAAATGTAAACAGACACAATTCAAGCTGAGTGCTGTTGTGGCTATCTTTGTTTCTCTTACTTCTCAGTGTGGCTTTTCTATTTCTGCAGAAAGCACTTGCAGTTATACCTGACAGGCACAGTGTGCAAGTGAAGAAGTTTTTGCTCCTAATTCCTTGAAAAGCTGAGTCCAAGTTCCTATTAAACCTGTCCCTAGAAACTACTTCAATATATGTACAAGAACAAAACAAGGAAGACTTTGAGGTAAACTCCTGGTGGAAAGTCTTCCAAGCCACCACTACAAAGCTGTGTAGTTGAAGGCAGGACATGTCATCCAAGTGGCCCAGGAGTTTACAGCACAGTTATCTAATTATTTGAGGCCACTTTGTAGTTTTAAACAGTAGACATAAATCTGGATGGCCACAAGAGCCACTGGCAACCTCACAATATGGGTGAGACCGAAAACATGGATGCAATCCAAAGTGGTGGTGTACAGAAGCACATTTAAAGCTAATGCTTAATGTTAAGTCACACACAGTGTCACATCAAGACAAAAGAATTACACAAATTTCTCTTGAAATTAAAACAGGCTGGCTAGTCTTCTGGTAAATTCCTCTTTTTCATGGTTAATTGGATTTGCCCCCCCAATACCGTTTCCTTGCTCGATTTCCACTCACATAGAAGAAAAGTGCAGGCTGGTGAATTTGAATACCTGGGAATTATATTCACCTCGTTACTTCTGATAAATAGAGTTTTACTCCACATGTGAGTACTTGGATGGCACTATTCAGTGCTGTTCAAAATCTGATTCTTTTATTTCCAGTGAGAACTAGCTGCCAATTTTAATGACAGATTCTGGTAAATGTAATTATTTTCACTTCTGTGGCTCCAGCTTCTGGTGAAGGAAATACTGAAAATACGATGCACTGGAGTAACTTAAAATGAAATTCATGCCAGATGTAGCAGAAGGTGCAAATGACTCACCATGACCAATAAGGGTGCAACACTTTCCCTCACCGATGTGAGCATGGGCTGTGCTGTTACATGCACAGCAGCAGTCACCTTGCAGGGATGTTGATAGGTGCAGCGTTTTGCAGCAGCCTGGGCTCTGCCTACTCACTGGCCTTGCTGGTCATTCTGGTGAGCTCTTCTAAGAAGGCAGGATCTCAGCAGCTGCTCTGTGTATGTGGGGTACAAGAGTTGCCACCCACATAACCCAATAATTTTTCTTAAGTACCAATATACTTCAAAAAAAAGAGTACGGGGGGGAGGAGAAGGATGGGCATTCTGGTCACCTAGTGAAATATAATTTATTGTGGATAGCAGATTGTCTGTTAAACCTTCTACTTGGAAGTGGATGTACTATGTACTGACATACTATATGCCACCATATTTCTGCTAGAAGAAAAAGATGGGCTGTGAGGGTTACAGCAGTCCATTGGGAGGAAGGGGGATGTGGCAGGTCACTGTGTGTCCTCAGTCCCCAAACCAGGATCCCAGTTAATGGCACCAGCTCTGCTAGATGGTGATCCCTGGCCTCTCCTGCCTTTGAGTCCCCTCATCCATGCCACATCTGCAACACTTCCACCCATTGCTCTCAGTTCCCCCAGTCTTTGGACCTGGTGTCCTCCACATCCTCTAGGACCCCACTTCTCCAAACCCATTTCAAAACCTCTCCCTTCTCTAGAGAGATGCATTTCTTCTCACAAAATAAAAATATCCAGCCTTCCACACCAGAGCATCCCCTCCCTGACCAGACAACCCTGGGCTACACATCCTTTCGGCCTGCCTGGAACCACCCCAGGGCTGCTTCCTCATAACCCTCATGCACTCTCAGCACTGCCCCTGCCTTTTGGCCCACTCACTCCCCAGTGTCAGGTCCCCCAGTGCCAGCCACCCCTAGGTTCCCTTTGGCCTCTGCAATAATCTGAGCTCCTTCCTGGCACCAGCTCCTCGGGTATCCTCTCCTCGGGTACACTTTGTGAAAACCCTGGCTCCTGCTTTTCAGATGGGAGGATTTTAAAACATACCAAATCCTCTACCACTCACAGCTGCAAGAGCAACAAAAGAGGACTTGTCTGAGGGAAAGCAAGTGGCTGTCAGCTTTCATAAAGCAATGTACTGCATAGCACTGCTGTTTGTGGTACTGGAGAGGATTGAGGAAGAGAAACGAGAAGAAAGGTGGGCAGTTATGGGAATTGGCAAGAAAAAAAGAATCTACTTTGATGTTAGTGACCTGAGTCAAAATACAAGGAGACTGAACTTCCCAGAAAGGAAGTTCACTAACAAGGAAACACAGAAAACCTTCAGACGCTAAACTGAAAACTCTGGAGGTAGACTTAATTCTCAGAAAAAAACCTGTAAGAAGTATACTTAATAACAGAGACAGAAAGAAAGCAAAAGACAGCATTATGAAACTAAAAGAGGTATTAAACAGATATTACAAGAAGCAATCAGAAAACATCAGGCTGGAAAGCAGAAAAAAGCAGAGAGTGGAGTAAACTTTAAACCTGGGACATTGGGATTTGTTCACACAGAGAAAGGTCAGATGGGGACAAACTTCCAGCAGTATTATGGAAGAAGCCAATAAGGAGTTAGCTGGGACTAGCACAGAGGGAGTACAATAAATTTACAAAAAAAGTAAGGAGAAGGACTGTGAACTGGAGGAGAGGAGACAGGCTAGAAACGAAAGAGGAAAGAAAAAAGCAACAGAATAAATATTGCATGGGATAAAGAGGGGAAAAGAACAGCCCATTCTAGCTCAGCTCATGGAACCTGCAAATCTCCCAAATCTGCTTTAGTAATTACCAATGCCAAGTTTAGAGCCGTGTGGGTACAGAACTTTTCACGTGAAGAGGCAACTATCTGTGCAGGTTCAAAATGGACCAGGGAAAGCATTATCTTAATGACAAAGGATGGACCAAAACTGTGAGCCCAGAGGAGTAAGATGACATCTGACAGCTTCAAACAAAACATTCTAGGGCAAGTGAGACTCTAGATGCTGCTGGCCTAAAAGCTACTAGAGATTGCTACTGCTGTTATTTTAACAAGGGCATAGCTTCTTTCAGCTCAGTTCATCTTTCCAAAGATGCTAATTCTTTGAAGGAACAGTAGGTACATTAGAAAATTTATTATAAGCAAATATGTAATTGTCTCTTCCATTCAGCATATTTACACACATACTCTTTAAAATTAAAAACACAGTCATTCCTGAGTCTTCTTGCACATGAAATGAAAGCAACGAAAAATTGATTTTTAGGCCATCAAGAGATGCAGGTAAAAGCCCAGTTAAAGTCTGTTAATGTAAGTCCCAAGAACTGTCATGTGAAGGTCTAACAAAGATCCAAGCAGACAGACCATTTTGCAGGCATGAGTCATTGATAATCAAACAGCTTAACAAGAAGTCCAAACAGTCTCATTGGTCTACTGTAATTTCGTTACCTTAAGACAACAAAAAATAATGGGTCATATTGTCAATTCGCTTCCTCCAGGGATGAATGGAGCCCCTCTTGATATGGTGCAAAAAGAGAAGTAAAAATACCCAACTAGAAAAGGGTGTCTGCGCTGAGTTCCCAGTGACTGCAACGGCTGAGTCACAGTGGGTTCTTGGACATGCAGGGGAGTTTTAGCAGGAAACCGCCTACCACTTTATTTACAGCTCCACTTCAACTATGCCATTCGACTCAGCTCAGTAGATGATTTTTATCACTCTAGATGTTGTGGATGCATTTGCACAGAGACACTTTCCAAAAGGCCACATATATTTAGTGTCAGTTTTTCATGAGGTTTCTATATATTCACTTCAGATGGAAGAAATACTGCCCCTTCTACCCTCAGTACAAAAGTACCTTTTCTCCATCCCCTCTGATTTGTTAGAGTCATACCTGACCTACATGCATGCTTTGCATTGCTGAACTGTATCTGTTTAGAAACTAGCATGCTATCATTGTATACCTTATGAGCACAGGCAGCTACAGGAGCACAAAAGCACTTATCTTCAAAAGTTGGATAATTCTGGTGTCTCATCATTAGTCTTAAGTAAGGCTCAAAGATCCAGAAGAGGTGGGGGGAACTACAGTTCTGCCAGCCTATCCTGCCTCAACTGAGTGATCTTTGTCTACATCGACCTGGATACAGAGTCCTGCTCTCCCACATACAGCACATTATCTTTCTGGCAATTAACATAATTAAAACAACAGTAAGTTTGTATCAAAAAACCATTCTGGAATGCTAGCAAAGTTTCTTTTTATACCTTTCTTTTTTGTAAAATACAGAATTATGTGTAGAAAACTATGTTAAAAAAAAAGGTAATTGTTTGCTAATTCAAGCCCTTAAAATTTAGACAGGGCCTTCCTTGTCTTTTCCTGCAAATTCTGTCCTAGTTTTGTGAAAGAGTTAAGGTCATGCATTTCACCAGCACCCCTGCGTCACTCAGTGCACAAATGTGTGTGTGGGCAGATTTCAGGCTGCATGTGCAAATGTAAATCTGATATTGCCCAATTTTTCAGTTCTTGGCTTTGTAAACTACGTAACATCAGTGCAGTGTGCGCAGCAGCGTGCAAGGTGGGAGGAAGGCTGTCATATGGGCTATACTGAAGTGCAAACTGCTAATTAGGAGAACAGAAGAGGAAATGGGCTAATGATTCTCTGGAACAGTGATGGCATCTCTGCACAGCCTCATGACTGCACCAAAATCCCATTTTCAGAGGGGAATGGCTGCTGAATCCCCAGTGATGAGGACTTGTCTCCATTCATGGAGTGCTTCTTGGCATAGTAAACCCAGCTGAGTACAACACCACAACACAGACCCTCACAAATCTGCTTCTTCCTGCGCAAACAGGCTGTCATTTTTCCCCAGCCCTGAAAAAAGGGGGCTGGGAGGAAGTAAGGGAAGAGACATAAAGACAAGAAAATACTTCGGCTGGACTCCCTTCTCTCTGCGTATAGTAGTCTACAGAAAAGTTTATGCACATTAGAATCAGCCGCGGGACTTCTGGGAAGCTGCCAGTGACACTCTCACTGTCTCAAAGTTAAGGTACGAGTGAAGTTAAGAGAGAGAGAAGTCTCTTAAAGCTGTTTCTAAATAGCCAGTGAAAACATCCCATTCCATCCAGCAGCAATTGCTTTGGCAATCTACATTGGCAGCTTTGGACACTCAGGATCACTCTTTCTTTTCTATGCTGCACAAAACTCTGCTTGTGGCTCAGTCTTTAAAACCAGATTCGGCTTTAGCCCTGCCTCTCCAGTACACTTTTGAGAGATCATCATACTCAGAGCAGAGAAAGGATGCTGACTGAATCACAAGAGGTGATCTATTTGCCAAAGATTTACAGGCTGCCTCATTCTTGGTATTTTATGCAGTGGGTCTGTCACATGAAGAGGATTCATATGTGATCTGAAACAATGAGTGTAACACCGTAAAAAACCAATGGGTTTACCTCCCCAGTCTCAAGTCTAGTGTTTCCCTCTCACCCCCCCAAATCACACCCCTCCTACCCTTCTACCACCACCACAACCACATGTTGGCACAAAATGAACAGAAAACAGCCACACTCAGATCTGCCTGTCACCTGCTAGTGGAAACTGGGAATTCACTGGAATTCAGGGAACTGGAGGCAGGTCACATGCATTACACCCTTGATACCACAATTTATCTGCACAGTTGATATTTTAGAGTTTCATGTATGTTGTTCAGTTTCCCTGAAATTAACCTTTAAAAAAAAAAAAGAAAAACCCACAGTCTCTCAGGGGGATCAGAAACCAGCTTCAGGAAACACTACCAGCTTTGATGGTAAACGCAGCCACTGAGAGTAAGAGTGTGTGTGCGTGTGTGTGTATCAGACTAAGTTTTTTATTGAGTTTCATACAGAAACAGAGGAGGAAAAGTGTAGAATGCTACGCAACTTACTGTTGGAATATCACATTGCTATATATTGCGGACTGATCAGTCGTGAGCTATTTTTAGTATGGCCCATGAGCAAGCAAGAAGTGAGGATGTGGGGTTTTTTTTCCAGTGCTTGAACTAGGCAAGCTGCTTTTTCCAGCCCTGACACCTGGAATCCTCCAGTGCAGGGATCCCTCGGCATTGCTCCACTGGCACAGTGCACAGCCTTGCCCTGGGCTTCCCCATTCTGCGGCCCCAGCTGTCGATGACTGTGCAGGGGAAAATGGGACACTAAGAAAGTAAAGGTAAAATATGCAAGGAATAAAAAGCCAGAATGAAGGGAGGAAAACGGAGGGAGTTAGGTGGTATCCTTTCAGCTCATTCAAAATTGGTAACACAAATGTATCTAGAAATGAGCTTCGAATCTCTTTGGTTTTCATCTCTTCAAAAATAAGCTAATTTTAGCAGTAAACCTAAGGTCTGGACCCCACCATCTATTCTGGGTGCAAGTCTGCTTTTCCATTTTTGCTAAAAACATCTACTTGGAGATCTTTGCCCAACTGCCACGAGCAGCATTTTGGATGCAGAAGTCAAGGCTAACGTGAAGTCATATTTGGATCCTTCCACAGCTACAGCACATCCATCACATTCCTATTAAAGAACCAGTACATACTACAGAACAAAATGTTCACCTTGCTCAACAAAGAAAAAAATTCCTGAGAAACACACTAAGATCACAGACGTTGTACATGTTACTGTGTTTATATACTACCTTAACCAGAAATCTTCTGAAGGGCTCTGATGAAGCTCCTGCCAAGCCTTTAGCAAAGAAATCTAAACTCACAAAAGATTTCCTCCTGACCAAAGCATATACCGTAAGCATGGGCTTGGGAAGATACGGGAGCATTTTTAATGTACCCGGAAATTCTGGGTCTCTGGCAGGGCTCTGAAGCTAGACAAACCTCTCAGGATGTGCAGGACCTTGTCTGTAAGTGTGTGCTCCACCTTTGCCACGTGTAAGTCGTAGTGCTCTATAAGCATTAGACAGGGACTAGCTGGAAAATCCATACCCCCTGTTAGTATTGTAACCTTTCCTTATAGACTCAGGGAGAGAGGATGTAAACCTATTTATATGGGAAATCAGCGGAGAGCTCACAGTATTTAAATTCACGTTCATCAGTTTATTGGTATTTCTTGGTAGTATTGTAGTAGGTGCTTAAGTGCATCTGTTTGTGTATAAAAGTTCTTGAGGGAAAACACCCCAACACTCGACATTTGAAGAATTGTATCTGCTTTTTCTTGACAAGTTATCACCCAGCTAATATGAATTTTTAAACTGGTGATTAGAGAGTTTAGAAGTGATTAGAGAAATCTAATTACTGAACTTCAGCTTAGATATCATAGAATCATAGAATGGTTTGGGCTGGAAGGAACCTTAAAGATCATCTAGTTCCAACCCCCCTGCCATGGGCAGGGACACCTTCCACTAGACCAGGTTGCTCAGATATATACTAAAACAGCAATCACCTGAAGGCTGCATTAATTTACGTTGGATGGGGCTGTAATGTCAGGAATATACAGATCATTCTGTTTAGAAGTAAACCCAGAAAGTGATGGACATAGTTTTGGTACTGCTGCAGACACTGAGAGGTTACTCAGGCCATACTCCCAAGTCACGGTGTAAGACAGAGCCAGAACAGGACAGCTGGAGCAAAGAACTAAAGAGAAGTACAATTTTAAACTGTTTACGTATAAGAATAGCTCCAGCCACCTTACCAAAAGGTTTTCTGTGAGTAAAGTTGTATTAGAACGACTTCCGGTTTGAGGTCATCACACGCCACTACTACTCATATGTTCAGTATCTGCTTGAAGGTCACCTTGGCAAGCTCAATTCATGCATGTGACTAAGTCTAACGCTTCCTCTAGACTCATTATCAGACATTTTGCTAGTATTTTGATGTTGTTATGAACTGAAATACATCTGCAACTGAAATACAGCATAGCATTTCTTTCCAGTTTAAGGTAACTGGTAATAGGACTTCTCACAGTGTCAGAGGACAAAGCTGCCCTTAAAAAGTGAGTCACCACAGACGTCAAACCTCCCAACGAGCAATTCAGTGAGATGTCTCCAGAACTCCAGAAGGAAGTCCTCCAGGCTGGGCACTCTTCCCACTTTCATATTCTCAATTACCTAATTTACTGATAGGGGACATCAAGGCCTGCATGCTAAGCTACACTAATTTTACAAAATGTAATACTCTTAATTAATCCAAAAGCATGTGTAGTGAGGTCTGTATTTAACTAAAATAGATCTTTCTAAAATTACAGAATGCTTCATTAATATCATTGGATGATGTTTCTAATTTACCACTTTAACGACAGAGGCCAAAAATTCTACACTTAAAGGACTTTTATCTTGTGTCAGAAATGGCCAGCTTATTTTCCTGATGCCTAGAAATTCTGCTGGATTTGGAATACGGTGAAGCTAATTATTCTGAACCCAGCTTGTTGAGTTCACATGTAAAATTGGCTGAGGTTGGCAATAAATCTGGAGAGGAAGAATGTCTGAAGAAAAAAATCCAATTCTTTTTCCACAAGAGCAATTGTGGTGGTGGTTTTTTTTTTTTTTCTTTCCTTTCCTTTTCTTGGCAAATAGGGAATTAATATTTGTATTCCGAAGTAGACTGTTGAGCCACCTATCGGGACTTACCCTTCCTCCATGGACAAGGGAAGAACTGAAATCTGGCTAATTTCTCAATACTTTGAAAAGTGAGAAATTAAAATTCGTATTAGCTATTTCTTGCCTAGATCTTTGCAGACATATGTTACATAAGTAGCCAAGGCCATAATAAAATCTATATAGGATCTATCCATACAGTAGAGTAAAAGATGCACATTCACTAGTTTCTATTTGTTTGGTGTAGGAGTTATTAGATACTGAAGGACCCTAATATATTCCATCATCATAAGAGTTTGAGATTAGACTGCAACTGTAAAAAAGATCTTTCAATTAAGATAGATAACAATCACAGTCAGAATACGGAGGTCAGCGTATCATGCAGTAGTAGGGAAGCCCACAAAAGATGTTTTCTGAAGGCTGAGTATTAATAGTGGTTTATTCAGATCCAGGCTTGATGACTTCAAGTATTACAAATCCAACCAAGTCATCTGAAAGTGTCTCAGTGCATTGTGAAAGAAATATGATTGTCCACCTGGATCTGGATGAGAAGCTGCAAGATACTGCTATGCCATCACCTTCTGATTTCTCAGCTTCCTACCTGTACTTCTGTCTCCCATAAAAGAACTGTATCGGTCTTTGTTCACTTTAAGAACAAGATCACTTTTTTCCTTTTAATTTGGACTGTTGAGTCTCTCTACATTCCAGGAAATAGAACTGAGATTTGGGTCCATTTGACCATATTAAGAATGAATTTTAATCAGTTTCTGTGGACTGAAAACCATAGGCAAGGGAACATTTGAGTCATTTGCTCCACCTCACCCCAAACATAAAGATCTCCTCATGTGTTGATTATACCCATGAATGAAATGCATCAGAAACTGATCCACAACCTTTGAATTACTCCAGCAGAGGCTCAGCATTTGCATATGGTTTGAGTAGATGGAATCATGGGAGCACCTGAAAGGGCATCAACACCATTCACCTGCAGCAGCAAATGTAAATTTATAGTTACATAGACCATGCAGGACACAATCTAAACAGGCACTGAAAACAAAGGGAAGGGGTAGAAAATGCCCAGAAGAATGGGAAACTGTAAGAGCAGAGGGTAAAGATACCATTAAAATAGTAATAAAGAGACACTGGAGGCCTTTTTGGATTATGAACTGATGTTTTGCTTTGTGTCCTCAAGGATCCCACTCAAAAATAAACTTTCCCCAAAGCTTACGACCTCTCCTGTGCTCTATTTACAGCCAGCGTCCCCTTCCCATATTACATGGATACGTAATGGCCTGAGGACTCTAACTGCATGTACAAACAGTAACCTTGGCTCCAAAACCTACAGCACAGTCCAGTGCCATGGCTGATTTTCCCGTGCTGTGTTACCACTCTCCTTTCATGGGCTTGGCATCTGATGACATGAGAACAGAAAACTGCAGAAACAGAGAATGTGGTTTCAAGAGCAAGGGAGAGAGCTGCCGGGGCAGTGAGGGAGGCAATGGAAATGGAGCAGAGGTCCATACTGGCTTAGATTGGAAAGGATCACTCGGGTATTGCGGTAACCAGACTGAAGTAAAATTAGCAACTGGCTCTGAAAGCCAAGGTCTGTGTTCCTCCAGCCAGCACTGAAACCTCTGTAGTCCAGTAAGCATATCTGGAAGCCAAACTACCTTCATATGGTTCTGCTTTAAAACACCCAGTTCAGTATTTTTAGCAGCAGTTCCCCTGTATGAACGGCACCCTGCTACCTCCGCAATTAGCACCGACACTATTTTTAGAGATCCAAAGTTCCTCCATCAACTGTGGAGTATGTGCGCTTGCGCGCACACACGCACCCCGCCCTCACGCCCCAAGCAACACAAATCTCTCATTTGTATGAAAAAAACACCAGAAAGCAGGCTGCCCTTTCACAACACTTTAACCAACAATTTGAGGCTTTCCTTTTTTTTTTTTCCACTCAACTAATTACCAAGAAGGATGGCTAAACTACTGAAATGTAGAAAACCCAAACCACATTTTTGTATGGTTAACTGCTCAGCATTTGAATTCACGAGACTAATGCAAATCCTGATTTGACTTAGTTAATATCAACAAAAGAACTTCCACTGAGCATCAGACAGGGTCCATTTAGTCTGGGCTCAAGGAAACCAGCATTAACTGCCCCAGAAGAAGGAACTCACATAATCTGAAATAAACAATTGCAGAATAGCCAGCTTAGAAAGTGTCCAGATGGGACAGAGTTATTTTGCTTCCTAGTAGCTGGTACACTGCTGTGTTTTGGCTTTAGTATGAGAATAATGTTGGTAACACACTGATGTTTTATTAGTTGTTGCCAAGTAGCACTTATCCTAAGTCCAGGACTTTTCAGTTTCCCATGCTCTGCCAGCGAGCAGGTGGACAAGAAGCTGGGAGGGAGCATGGCCAGGACAGCTGACGCAAACCGGCCAAAGGAATATTCCATGCCATATGGCATCATGTCCAGTATATAAACTGAGGGGAGTTGGCCAGGAGGGGTGGATCGCTGCTCAGGGACTGGCTGTGCATCAGTCAGCAGGTGGTAAGCAATTGCATTGTGCATCACTTGTCTGTCTTGGGTTATATTTCACTCTTTTTGTTATCTCCTTTTCATAAAAAATTATTATCACTATTATTATTATATTTTATTTTATTTCAATTATTAAACTGTTCTTATCTCAACCCATGAGTTTTACTTTTTTTTTTCAAGCCTCCTCCCCATCCCACTGGGGCGGGGAAGGAGTGAGCGAGCGGCTGCACGGTGCTTTAGTTGCCAGCTGGGGTTAAACCATGACAGAAAGAAACTTTCCTTGTAGCCTCAGACAGTTAATTTATTACTTATTTGAAGTATACCTCTTACAGAGTTATATTTCAGACAATTTGGACTATTCGAAGGAACTTATGGGAGGGAGAGGCTCAACTCTTACTCAGCTTTAGTACACAAGTTAAGCTTAGTTTGCTTAACTTCCAAAAAAACCCCAGCCTAGCCAGTACACATGTGCACTTTCTCACAACTAATACTCACAGCAATCCTTTTTAGAAGACAAACCCACTAATTACTATCATCCATCCTGGCTGGATAACAGATTGGTGCCATCTCAAAATGTATTTTGTTCTTGGCATAATGACTCGTATATGCTGCGACAACCGTGCCATACACACATTGTTCTTCGGTGATATCTAGGATTATAATTAATGTCTGTGTAAAGTGAGTAATTTTTGTAGCCATTTTACCTGGAAGCAAAGATAAGGGGATGAGCTGTATTCATCAGGCCCACTTTATTATCTCTTAACTTAGAAAATGATAATATGGATAGTGTGGAAATGGAGATGTATAAGGAAATGTCTAGTCACAGTAGTTACACCTTTTGGGCGTGTCCTATTTAAATACGTCAAACTCTGACCTTAATACCTAGTCAAAGTGGGTGACAGAAGTTCACACTTCTCTCAGTGCTGCTGGTTTCAGGGCATCTGAAAGCAGACTCAGAAACCGTGTGGTGTCTAATTTACTTGCAAAATCAAAGAATTACGATTTCAGGGGGTTTCATTTAAATGAAAATTCAGATTTTGGACAAGAAAACAAAACCCACTAAAACAGGAAGGGTGGTATTGTGGTTAAGTTTCTAGTATGGGGCTCTGAAGACCTGAATTATGTTCCATTCCTAGCCCTTCTGTAGACTATATCGCTCTGTGACTTTAAGCAAATCAATGAATCTCTTGGTGCTTCAGTTCCCCTTTCCTAAAGATGATGTTGCTGATTTGGTCAGTTAGATAATAGGCGTTTTCATGTAAGAGCTACCATTTACAATATCAGTACAAGACAGGCTCTAACCTCAAAACACTAATAGTAAAATATGTGACCTTATTTACTTGAACTGTTCTTACAAGAAAACAGCAATTTATTAGACTTGGAAAAATATTTTGATTACTCATTGACAAGTGTCTTCATAACAATAATGCAATCGAGCTGATTCAACATTCCCATATTAATTCCCACACTGATCACCCACTTACTATATCAAATTCTAAACAACATGCTTTTCCACAGACACATTGTCTTGCCGATTAATCCAGCTTCATAACAGAATCACTGTCTGCTTCTATTCTCAAAAATTAGGAACAAAGCTGAAATGGGGAGTGCCTGCTGATTTTCTAAGCCTTTCGAGTTTTTTATTACTTTTTTTTTTCCCCCAGAGGACTGTCCCTGCAGAGGGGCTGAATTCAGCAGGGTGTGGAGTGCCCCATAAGGGATTTTATATTGGGGAATACCATACATGGTATCACAACCTCCTCCCTCTTAGTGGTTTCACAGGGTGAGGCAAGACTTGGAGCATAAATAAAGGGAGCTCTGCCTGCATTACACTGCTGCTAGTGGGTCTAAGAGTGTGGTTTTTGAAAAACAAACTAACAGGCAAATGTCTCATGTATCCCCAACAGATACAGTACTCTCCTACCTTCAAAGCCATCTTCAGAACCTTGTTTTTTTCCCTTGCTGCCTTCTGGCAGACCTTTCCTGGCATCCATATTCCCAGTGCTTTCCGAACGGGTTCCCTCTAGCCTTTGCCCTGTTTCTAGCCAGTAAGCTGTGCTCCTGCTGCACAAACGCCTAGCGATTCCTCTGAATTTTCTGTCATCTTCCAAGCCAATGTTTACAAAATAGGGGTAAGGACTTTTATTTTAACCAAAGCTGAGCTTGTTCTTTATCCTAGCCTTTGGAGATTTACTGATGTGGCCCTTCAGATCAAAAGCATTTACTTTCCTGCCCCAAGAAACAAGGGAGAAAGGGCTATAGGATAATGTCTCCCAATCATTTTCTTTCTCCCCAGACTTTGCCTTTCTTTTCTGAGACCATCAGGAGGGAAGAAAGGGAACACAATTTGTTTCTCCATGTGAAATGGTTCTTTGTGAGGAGGAGAAAAAAAATGCGTTTCACAAGGAAGACTTTACTTACCAAACACCCTCTAAATCTAATTCGCCTTGCTCAGTAAGCCGAGTGACAGAGCACAGATCAGAATCATCTGAACTGGCAGCAGCGCTTTCAACTTCAGGCGTTTCTAGAGACCTTCTTTCTAGGTGTGCTTTGCCCAGCAGCTCTGCACTGGCTCCACATTTCTGCAGTGCCCCCTGCTGGGTGGAGTAACCGCATTTGATCCAATCCTGCTGGCAGGGAGCTCTTTCCAAGGCCCAAGATTATAGGGATTTTAAGTAGAGAGAGAGGAGGTAAGAAAGGAAACAGAAGGATGGGAATGGAGGGTTGCAAAAGGAAACATAAGTGGGAAAAATTGAAGATATCCCAAGAAAGCTCAACCTGTAGGAGCCTCAAGTCTAAAACCCCAGCTCTTCCTATCACAAAATCTTCACTCACGGTACAAGTGTCCTTCACATATTGCGACTGCTGCCCACTTCTCCTGCGCAAGCCTTTTTAAGGCACCTTATGGAACAGCCCAGACCACTCTCATTGTGATTCACGTAGAGATGGTATCAAACTCCGTAAGCAGCAGCCTGACGCACTTGGCTTTTGGTGTCCGAGCTGGCAGGCTCACGCCATCGCTCTCCTCCGCGCCTGGGAGCTCACCTACCCATTCGAGCCCTGCCGAGCTCTGAAGCTTTGCAGCTTAATGTTATTACCACATTCCTGCTCAGTGAAGATGACTTTTTGGACAGACACTTTGTCAGCTGCGCTACTCAGTACATGGCAGACAGGCTGCACGTGCATCTGGAGGATCTTTCTTTCCCCCGTGGTCTTACAAAACTAAAAATTACATGAGAGTGGAACAGCTTTCCTGGCACGCCTACAGCAACCTGCAGCCAACCTCCATCTCATCTGAGAAACACTCATACCACTGTGCTGCATTACAGCCATGCCGTGCTCCACTCCTTAAAGCCACAGTGTTGGCAGGAGCCAACGGTGCAGTAGCAGGACAGTAGCTCGGCTGGGCGCCTCGGGCTAGGTGAGGAGTTAGAGGACCCGAGCTGTACTTTTGGCTCTGTTTTACCTTATTGTGACACAGCAAGCCCTTCAAATCTCTTTTCTTTGGAGGGGTGGTGGGGTGGGAGGGGACTTTGTCTTGCCTAAGTAGACTTTAAACTGTCAAGGGCAAGGCCTGGTTGTACTACCTGTCTGAACATTAACGGTGCCTTACACAAAACAGCCATTGAATCTACTCGCTGCACGGAGCACACTACACCAAAGCAGATACCGGCAAAACATTTCTCACTATTGCATGTTCAAATTCTAAAGTAAGTTTCAGTTCCACCACTCCTTCATGCTTTTGTTTTACACAGAAAAGCAGCTGAGCTTCCCTCCCCCAGCTACTTATGCCAAACCTTAGCTTAAGCTCAATTGCTCAAAAATTGTTTGAAAGAGGATTCTGAGCACAAAGTGAATCTCTGTGCCAGGTCTTAAAATTAATGACGAGCTCTGTTTCTCCAAATTCCTGACAACTATACTCTCACATGACAGAACATAAGCAGTAAATTTTGGTGGCTAAGGCATCATCAGAAATTTCCAGGTTCACCTATTGTACACTGGCTGCACATCAGCAGGCAATACATTCCCTCAACTTCATTCCAGAGGGCAACTCACAAGTCCTTGCCAGCCCCTGTCCCCTTAATAATTTGACAGAAACATTTCCTTTTCATTGTCACAAAACACCGTGCTTACTTCAAGGGGAAAAACATCCTCTCTCTGCTCCTGATATAAAAAGCATTCTGGCTGCAAAACCCGTACGTCATACTGCATGCCCCAACCGCACGTGCTCTGGAAGCAATACATTCATGTATTGATTCCAGATTCAAGAGCCAGTGGAATTCTTCAAAGTTTCTGTATTTTTGCACATGCCGACGCAGATGAATTACCGTGCAAGGTACATATTAGGGTATTTGGCTTTCAAAAAAGACAAGGAATAATGGGAAGAAAGACTTCTTGGCCTTTTAAACAGGTCTTGGTTACTACTTTAGGAAACCTCCTCTTTGGAAGAAAGCACACTTTACTGGGGCCTGCTTAAGGGAGCACGTAAGACACTGGTTTGGTACTCGAGGCTTCAGATCTCCCTCTGGGCAGGCACAGCAGCATCCCAAGCCTCCTGGACTGGCTGCTGGCAAGGTTATAAATGCAGCTGGGGATTTGAACGGTTACTTTTAAATCTGATTACCCTGTAGAAAACCCCAGGGAAACTCTGTTTTGAGAACTCAAAACCCAGTGTTGCGTCTGTACGGTCCTCTTAGTGGAAGGATCACAGATGTCTCCAAATGTTTTTCTCACTTTAAAAGTGTTACTGGTCCAAATTTGCTCCCCTTCTTGGACATTTAAGTTACACATTAAGTCCTCTCACCTGTTCTGTCCATGCTGACCTGTTAGCTTTGAGGAGAGCAGCTATCTTCACGTTAAAACTTCCCACGTTGGTTGCTTGCTTTTCTTGCCACTTTTTTCCCCCGCGCCTTGAGCTAGCTGCCAGGCCAGAGCCGTGTTCACCACCTGCCTCTACCTAGCGTTCCCTCGCCTCCCTTCGGCCCCAGAGCACTCCTGCGCTCGGGCTTACCAGGCAGCACCTCCTGCCGGGCCAGCCTGACCCTGCACC
>VYZV01003365.1:33200-51386 GCA_013401275.1 Pandion haliaetus | reverse complement strand
GGAGTAGCCGCCGCCGCGCCGCCGGCTCCGGCGCGCCCCTGCCCGCAGCCCGCGCGTGTGCTGCGCGCCCCGGGCGAAGGTAAGGGAGGGTCTCTTGCTCGCGGGGTCCTCGGGAGCCGCCACCTGCATCGAAACGCTCCCGCGCCGCAGCTGGAGGAGGTCAGATTTCGGAGGCACGCCAAGGGAGCCCTGCCTGCCCGCGTGCGAGAGCCGGTGGCCTCGGGGGAGTTGGCCTTTTTTGTCGTTTTTCTTTTTTTTGGTTCCATTTTTTCTTGTCCTCCCTTTTCGGCTCGATGGCCGTGCTCGAGACGGAGCCCCCGCGCGTGGCGTAAAATAGCGGGAAAAACAGTAAAGCGAAGACGCAGCGGGCTTTGCACGGCACCGCTCTTCTCCAAGGACGCCGCGGCCTCGCTACGCGGTAGGAAGCGGAGCGGCCCCCGGGGCCGGGCCCGGGCCCCCGCCGAAGGCTCTGCCCCGGCGGAGTCGAGGCAGCCTTGTACCGGCCGCCAGCTCTGGCTTTCAGGCTCCGGAGACCGGCGTGCCCCGCGTTTGCTCTGTGCTCTTTGGAGAGGCACCGCAAACGCTCCCTTGGCTACGGACGGGTTCTGCTAGGGAGCCCTGCGATTTTTAGACCTCGGGCTTAGTGGTTATTTCTCACCAGAGTGCCCTGAAATTTAATTTCTGTTAACTTGAAATACTGAGCGATGATCCTGGCCCAGTAACTGGAAAAACTGACATCAGTTTCCTTCTGCTGTGTAAAGAAAGCCCAGTGCTACTTTCAGGCTGTTACTTGCCAGCGTAAGGATTTTACAACCCTCTTTGCTGTTTCAGGAGGTAATATGACCTAAATGAAACCAAACATCAGGTTGTTAAATTAGCACAGACGGGAATCCGGCTGCGTACTTTCTTTGAAATCCTCATTAGCATGTTACCCTGAACCGTAACATGGCTGAGGGATTCATTTCTGAGAATACTTCAAGGTTTCTCAACAAGCTGCTGCTGCTGCAGATCTATATCTGACTGTAGGGATAAATCCTAAAATCTATGCTTGCCAGTAAGGTCAAGGCAGGCAGCGGAGATGTATCGAACCACACTGTCGGAGGTAGACGTTTCAGGCCAAACTCATTCCTGGTGCAGCACTGCTAATTCCTTTGAAGTAACACGAGGGATGAATTTAGTCCCTCATGCTGAAAGATATATCAATAGGAAGCAATTTAGATTGGGCCACTTAAAGTGCATGTAATACAAAAAAGAGAGAGAGAGAGAGATTGAGGAGTAATGCTTTAAGGGTTCAGAGAGGTTGATTTGTATAAGCTAGTGAGGTTGTAGCATTGCTGTCCCAAGGGAAAGTTAGGGGAATGGGAAATTGCCTTTTATGGCTGAGCCTCAGGTTAACAGGAGAGAGGAAAGTAGTTTTAGGATTACTGTGTAAACTGGCAGTGTTACAGGCTGCCCTTCCAAGTTACACTTCAGTTGCGCTATGGCACCTATTCACCTCCCCATCTTCCCCAGTTCTTGGCAGACACACCCAGCTGCACAGTTTACATTTGCTTCACCCACTTTCTCTTTTTCACACAATGCACCGAATAACGATGATGTCTGAGTCCTGACATCTCAGTGGGGATTGGGGAAGGGAAAGAGGGAGATGCAGAGAAATTGGTGACTCGGTTGTAAAACCTTGTTGCTTTCTTCTCTAAAAACTTGAGAATCTGATGGAGTGTACACAAACTAACTTCTCATTGAGAGGGTCCCGTCATTTGACTCGCTCTAGGTCCGGGTCCACGTCTGTGGACTCACAGCAGGGAAACTGCATTCTCTGCTGTAGCTGTTAATGATCCTTTCGAAGTATTTTTGGAGCTGTGGACTTCGCCATAGTGATAGACTGCTAATCTTGTCAGAAAGTGAGCGGTTGTTTGGCCATTGTAAATTGGCAAATGAATATTTTATTACTTTGTAATGGGTGGGAGGCATGTGAATGGAAGCCTGGGTCATTCAGAGATTGCAGCCGCTTTTCTCTGGGGATCTCACACGGTGTCTCTCTTCTGGCGTTTCAGAATAGCTGCTGGAAAGCTGCCCTGCCGTAGCCGCTGACGCTATGGAAGACCGCATCCGCTGGTCTAGGCTGTAGGATGGTAGCGCACAGCAAGGTGTCAGCAGATAATGCAGTTGCAGCAGACCCGAGATGTCTACTTGACCCTCCAGCACGGGATCGTTCACAGGCTCGAGGCTACCACGGCCCAGGCCGGCCCAGCACTGTGCAGGCACAGAGCAACACACACTTCCGAACCTTTCGCTCGCAAGCGGATTTTAGTAGCATCACTCGAGCAAGCAGCCTGCTGGATGCCTGTGGCTTCTACTGGGGACCTCTGACTGTCAATGCTGCCCACGAGAAGCTGAAGGCTGAGCCTGAGGGCACCTTCCTCATCAGGGACAGCACACAAAAGAATTGCTTCTTTGCCATCAGTGTTAAGACTGCGACTGGGCCCACCAGCATCCGGATAAACTTTCAGACTGGGCGTTTCAGCCTGGATGGCAGCAAAGAGACTTTTGACTGTCTTTTTAAGCTGCTGGAACATTACCTAAGCTCCCCGAGGAAGGTACTGGTTACCCCCCTGCGCAAAGTCCGTGTGCAGCCCCTGCAGGAGCTCTGCCGGAAGAGCATTGTGAAGACTTTTGGAAGAGAGAACTTAAACCAGATCCCCCTCAATCCTGTTTTAAAGGACTATCTGAAATCCTTCCCATTTCAGATATAAGTACAGCATTAACTGTATAGGGACGCAGGAGATGATGTGTAAAGAAATCCAGCTTCCTGGGTTTTTAAGCATGTTTGACAGTGAGCAAACTTATTTTTGTAGCAATTTACTGTATTTTGGGATGGAACTTGAACACTTGACTTCTTATGTTTACAGAAACTGTTTGCACAAGCCTGGGGTTTTAAAACCCTGGCATAACTTTTCTGCCAAGCAGAATATTTTATTATTTTATAATATTTTTAATGATATTAACATAATAAACTTTATTGTGAAAGTTTTTAAAAAAAAAAAGGCATCTCTGTTTTTAAAGGCTCTGGTGCCTATCCTGCTGAGAAACTTCAACTGCTAATGGAGTGTGTAAGTGCAGACAGGTCTCCACATGGTCCTGCTCTTTGCCCTACCGAACTAGCCTGTTTTAGTGCTCGTCTGGCAGGCAGAGGATTCCTGCCCCAAAAAGCCTAAAATAGAAAGATGCAGGCGAGTAGAAAATGTACTCAGGATGAGTCTGCCCAGGAATCTAGCTCTCTTCTAAATCCATGAGAGCAGGAACAGTGCGTTAAAACTACCGTGGTGCATAGTTTTTGAAACAGTGAATCAAACCCTTGGCTGAGCTAATTGCACCAATTCTGGCTTGCCTTATTTCTGTTAAAAGCTACAAGGCTCTAAGCAAGAAGAGGTTGCTGTCCGACATAACCAAACTACATGAACGTCGGTGGGGAAAAATAAAACTGTCCAGAAATGCCATTCCCACACTTTAAAAGGCAGTGAACACTGTATCATGATGATGCACTGGGGGAAGGATAGCTTAGTTCTCTCTTTAAATCGGCATACACAAAATGGCAAAGGTGCAGACATCTTTAGACTTCAAAAAGGCGTTTCTTGTCTTAAATTCCTGGTTATCTACAGACACTTCAAAAGAATCTATGACTTAGCTCCATGACAAGATCCAGAAAGCATAAGCCTATAAATTTGCAGCTCTAATTTCTAGTGGCTAACTGCATTTAGAGAAAGCAAAATGACGTTAGACTGCTTTGTAATACCATTTGTAGGAAATCGGTGAAGGCACCACTAGGTTTCTATCTGCTCATAAAGTGCAAAATCAGTGCCCCACAGAGCTGTAACTGTGCATGACTTGAGATGTCTAATTTGGCAAAATGTCACCTGCATTATGATAAAGTGGTTCTCCCCTCCCCCAAGCATTTCCTGAAATCCATGAAAAGTTGACTTACAAAACCAGCTGAACCAAATCACTTCAAAGAAGGCAGAGTCTTTCACAGAAATGTACTCTTATCAGCACAGATCTATGGTGCTTACAGAAACTGTAAGCAGTAAATGAAGTCATCTTTAGAGTTTGGAAGACAAAAGGTCTCTCCCTCTACTGTGAATCACATTCCTTTTAAAGCCAAAGCCACTTTTAGGATGCATCGAGTCTGCGTTGTGTAGTGTTCCTTACTGAATAATTTGTTTAATATCATTTACTCTACAAAATCAGCTCTTACATTGTTGATGTTTCTTTGGAATAAATAGGTTTCCTCCTCAAACATGACTAAGGATCACTCACAGTGCATTGGACATTGTGAAAAAGGGAAAAAGAACGAACACAGAGGCAGTATCATGTGACCCTTTGTTATGCTGCTTCTCTAAAAATGTTCTTTGGACAGGTCCTGCCTAGCAGTCTCCCATTCCCTTGTCAGCCATCCCTGCCTGAGATTAGCAGACAGCATTTCTGCTTAATTCTAAAGCTGGAATTAGTTGCCGAACAATGCATTTTCCCACAGCAGCTGCAAGGATATAAATTGGGAAAGTAGTGAATGCTGTGCTACACAGCAGATACGAGAGCAGAGCAAAGCGACTGCCTGAATGTGAATAGCTTTAAGAAGTTAAAATTAGAAAAAAAAAAGTCTTTAGAGGGTGAAGGCTGCCAAACTGATTTGCTGTCAGCAGAGATTGTTATCTCTTTCCCTGTCCTCTTTTCCCAGCCCCACACTGTAGTGTCTTTTAACCCTTCAGGCCCCAAACTAATGACTCTTGCCTTGCTATATGAATGAGTGTCCACATAACAGTATTCGTGGTAGAACAAGCACAATGTAGCTTAGAAGGTTCTCCACTACCCCTGAAAACGAGACGAGACCTAGATATACGGTAAGGGGCTTCCCACTGAGAGGCATGGAATGAAAAGCATAACGATTGAGCCCATTTAATTTTTTTCCTGGCAGAAACAAACCTACTTTCTTTCTCTCTCCCTTTTACCGCTTTAGAGTAAGTTTAGCAGAAATGATCCATATCCTCCCACATGAAGTGCCTAAATCCCTTCATTTTGTCTTTAATATGAAATGCAAATGCGGGATAGCTCAGAAAAAAATATAATCAAAACTATATACGAGAACAAGAAGGTCAGAATTGTATAAAAGGTCTCTTAAAGAGAAGACAAAGCTGGCTTGTATTTTTAAACTATGTGTCTTTTCAGCTGCTGCTTTCTTCTTCCCCTTCCTTTCCTTCTCTCTTTCTCTCCCCAGCATACAATACAGTGGCCAGTCAGATCCTCCTTCTAGCAGGTATATGTAGGTTGCTCCAGAGCAACTAAGAAATCCTAACCACAGTATGCGTGTTCACAACATCACTCTGACTTGCTCTCTGTAAGAGCTAATGAAGGGCTCTCTAAAATGTCTGCTTACCTGTGTGCACTGATTTAAGGACTCTGTCACATCTAAGAGGCATAGTAGGAGTCTCCTGAAGATTTCTGTAGTAATTCCAGCTGTCAAATCTTGCATCCTCTGTTTAAGAAAGTACCAGCAAGGTCAAATAGGGAATTTACTGTATTCTGCACCTAAACCAATGGAAACACATCACAGTGCAGTGATTTTAATCTGCCCTGCCAAATAGTACATGAAGAGTGGTGTTTCCAGTCCCTCCCTCTCTTGCCCCACTCTTTCCTCTGACCTTTTCACTCCCGGCTGTGGCTGGAAAGTGAAGTAAACAGTCAATCTCATAAAGGACTACGGAAGAATTTGAGCCATGCTCAGGAGCAGAGCAAAGCCACATTTTCTGAAGAGACTGCAATAGTTATAGTTAGTGCGGGAGGGACAGCTTTAAAATAATACCATTTGCAGCATGGCTGCGTCACTGGCAAGGACCCTGGGGGTCTCTGTCCCACAGAGAGCTGCTGGGTGGGAACTGTGCAGCAGGGTCCTGCTGGGACACCACCCAGCCCTGCTCCAGTGCAATGCTCCTGTGACTTTACAGGCAGCAAGACTGAGGCTTCCTTACTTTTGCAGACTGAAAGACACATTTGCATTCAGAGTAGGTTAATTTACATATCATGCTGCGGCTGTAAAACACTTGCTAATGAATAGAGCTAATTAATGGCACTGTAGGTGTTCAGAGAACCTTGTTAATTTAGCCATGAAGAGTTACTGAATGCTCAGTAGGAGCCTCTTGAATGACAAGCATAACCTTACCCACTGTGAAGCTGTGGTCACACTAATTCTGTTATGATTGAAGTCATTTACAAGAAGTGAGGCTTCAGCTGCAGTCAGCACTGATGCTATTTTCAACAGTCAAGAAAAAAGTGTCCCCTAGGGCAACACGCTGACCGTATCTAGCCATCAATACTCTTCATTCAGCTTGTACTTAATCCTCTATTGAACCGTGCATCCACCTCCTGAACCTTCTCCTTCAGATCCAGTGTCAGCCCTTTCTGTTGTGCTGAGCTGTCACTCAGTCCCTGGCTCTCCTTCCACCCCTCCATTCATGGTGCTGACAGTTGTGTGAGCAATGCATTTTTTCATTAATTCCAGCTTTGAAACAAAGGCTGTGTAACAGTGACTTAATTTGGACTCTACATTGCTTTCTGTGCAAAGTGTAAGCTAACAACTGCATGTGCAGTAGGTTTCCAGGATGTTTCTCCCAAATGCAAGGAAATGCCGTTCAAGCCTGTTCATTGCCACTGACTTGTCTGTTGTCATACATCTACATAGTACTCAGATCCTATCACTGTATCTGACTTTTTCCTCCACAGCAGTTTCCCAACATAGCAGCCAAGTATGCTACACCTGGGTCCAATTTGCTCTTTGTGCCACCATGGAGTAACAGAAACACAGGCCATCAGAGGGGGTATAAAGAAAAGCCCAACCTCTCCCACCCATCCCAACATGTAACCACTGCTCAAGTTTGGGAAAGCAGCAAAGGCTAAAGAGTCAGAATATAAACTCTTGACTGACAGATGGGAGAGTCAGCCACATGCCAAAAGTATTTCCTCTCTGTCTGGACCTCAGTGACATGCTTTGGATGTAGTTATTGAAGACAACAATGATAGAGACGATGCTCAGGCATAGCAAAGAAACTACCCTATAGTCTTCAGCTATGAGAAGAGCAGATACTGTGAGGATAGAATAGCAGCCAAACAGAATAGAATAAATAACTAACCATGCCACAAGCCACACTTGCTCAGCTTCCTTCATTCTGCTCCTCTTGATAACATTAGCAAGGCAAAGTAGGATCACCATTCTGTTGTCATTTTAATCTCAGTTATAGGTATATTTTTTGTAGCTCCCAGCCATGTAGAAGAATGATAAATCCAGTCACCACTCTTACTGAGTTCTGTCTCCTTCTGTGAATCGCTACTGCCTGGCCTGCTTCCGCTTGTGAGCACAAAGGTTCATCTTCACTAACAAAGAGTTTTGGGGTTTTTTTTATTCTCTGCTGCTAACTGAAATAAAGGAACTGTGAAGATTTGCTCATTTTTTGCTGAATAAGATCCACTGGCCACTGTGCTGTGCTTGTAGGTGTGCATAATCCCTCCAGACATGGCTGTGGAAGTAAAGTTCTGACTGACTAGTAAAAAAGGGGAACTATCTTTACATGATTAGTATGTTTTTAATCAGAGTCTTCT
This sequence comes from Pandion haliaetus, assembly GCA_013401275.1. NCBI lineage: Eukaryota > Metazoa > Chordata > Aves > Accipitriformes > Pandionidae > Pandion > Pandion haliaetus. The sequence continues at coordinate 43,742 of VYZV01003365.1, read as the reverse complement.
TACACACTTACCTATTGCCAAACACTTAACACTTCTTCCACAGAAATACTCAATAAATGCCTCTTTCTTCCCAACATAATTAATTCCTTTTTTGTTCTATTTTTGTTACAGGTAAGGGTTATTTGGTTTAATCTTAACAGTATCCTTGTTCACACATGATTCAGACAGCTACAGGCTGTAGAATTCAATACTGAATACAGTGGGCCAAAACATGCTCAGGTTTACAGTGAGATATTCCATGGGCACATCCAGAATGGTGCCGGGAGGCCTGAGAGGACACTCTGACTCAGGCATCTGTGTACTTGCAGCATTGCATGGGCTCAGGACATATACACAGTGGTGTTACCTTAATGCAACTTGTGGATCAGACCTAGTGATCATCAGTGGGATATTAGTTCCATAAAGCCCCTTTACTTATATTTTACTGCATCTTTGCATGCCATAAAGATTTGAAGGCTAGAAGATACCAATACATTCATCTAGTTTGTCTTTCTGTATATAAAAAAAGGCCTCAGAAGTTTCACCAGGAATTTTCTGCAGTGCAGAAGTTATTCCTGCAATGCACATCGTTAATGACTGCTGTGTAAATGAACACTATCAAAGCCAGTTATGTGAATTAAACTTAGTAGAGTTTTCAGGCAGACATCCAATCTCAGCTGAAGGATGTCAAGCACTAAAGAATTTAGTGTGTTCTTCCATGTGCTCTTCCACCAGTTAACACGCTGGCTGCATTACAATGCAACTTATCTTTTCCGATCATCAACATGTCCAGTCAGTTACAGTTCTCTTTCCATTTCGGATTACAATAGCAGCATGGCATGACTGCAGGTGCAGAGGGAATAAAGCCCTAAAGTAGATGGTGGGACATTTTTTCTCCTTACCTGACAGAACAGGACTGGGCACAAGGCTGGCTTCTTTTCTGTAAGGTGAGCTAGTCGCCACCCAGGACTTACTGAGCTTGGTAACAAGAGAGGAAAGTATTGATCATCAGTCTTAGTCGAGCACATTGGGAAAGGAGAGGAATCTGAAGTTGTTATAAATCCAGTTCCTCCTTCTCTCAGGCAGCTGAAATGCAGATAGTGAAGAAACTATAACTACTGTACTAAAATAAGATGTGCAGGCCACACAGACAAAAGACATGGAAAGATGCACCCAGTTGGATAGGTAAGTAGGATAAGTAGTTTAGGCCTTTACTTAGATGCTGTCAAATCTCTGAGAATTTCTGTGCTCTGTTTTAGTTGCTTTTCATAGTATAAATGGACATCCTGGCTCTGTTAAAAAAGCAAACAACTATTTGGCCCTTCCTTACTCTGCCACTGACTGGCCTCCTGATACTCTGCTGCAGACTTTGAGCAGCAGAAAAGAGATCAGTGGTTTCAATAGTCAAGACATATAATACGTACACATTGCACACATATGAACATGTTAGTGATGAGAAAGAAGAAGAATGAACTTAGTAGCAACCAAGAAAAAATAGGAAAAATAATTAGCAAATTTTCAGAGGAGATAGTATTAAAGGGTGGCTTTACTGTGATGAACGCTGGGACATTTGGCGGTGGTGTCAGCAGAAGCAGAGAATAGGGGATAAGGAGATAGCTTGAGAAGGAAGGCACAAGTGCCATCAAATATCGAAGTCTGTACTTTCCATGTAGCTATAAAGCCACCCTTTAATTTGGTTACTATGCTTACAGGTTAAGTTAGAGTGAAAAGTTACCTGTGTACTGGCAGATGAATACCTTGTCAAGGTAAAGGAAGCCTCCGAATTCAGTTACCTTTATCTTAGACTGAAAATCTTAGATAATTTCACCAATCCCTTCCATCTTTCACAAAGGTTAAACTGAAAATAAGGTGCTTTACTATACTGGTCTAACAGGCACCCTAGAGGTAGCATTAGCACAGGACAGCCAGCGGCTGCATGAAGTCAAGGGAGTGCAGACGAGTTCCCTGCACTGTGCTGTTCCCACGGATCCTGAACTGACGGACACTTTGCAAGACAGTGTGAACGCTAAGAGAGAGGGATGATACTGTGGACCCATTATTTCTCTTGGTAAATCTGCTCTAATCACAACATTTACACATGTTGTGGGAAAAACAAAAATGTTAACCATATTCAATCACAGGTTTATCATATCAGAACATACATCTGGAGTGAAATGTTAGCTCCAGTGAAATCAATTTCCAGGGAAGATCAACTTTTCTATAGATAATATTGTTAAATAACAGTAAGTATCTGTCCTGGTTTCAGCTGGAACAAAGTTAATTTTCTTCCTAGTAACTGGTATAGTGCTGCATTTTGGATTTAGGATTAGAAGAATGTTGATAACACACTGATGGTTTTAGTTGTTGCTAAGCAGTGTTTATCCTAAGTCAAGGACTTCTCAGCTTCTCATACTGCCCTGCCAGCAGAGGCTGGGAGTGCACAAGAAGCTGGGAGGGGACACAGCAAGGACAGCTGACCCGAACGAGCCAAAGGGATATTCCATACCATGTGATGTCATGCCCATTATATACACTAGGGAAGTTGGCCAGGGGATGCCATGGCTTGGGGATTGGCTGGGCACTGGTCAGCAGGTGGTGAGCAACTGTACTGTGTATCACTTGTTTTGTATATTCTATTATTATTTTCCCTTCCTTTTCTGTCCTATTCAACTGTCTTTATCTCAACCCATGAGTTTTACTTCTCTTTTTCCCTGATGCTCTCCCCCATCCCACTGGGTGGGGGGGGCTGTGAATGAGTGGCTGTGTGGTGCTTAGTTGCTGGCTGGGTTTAAACCACAACACTATCTTTTTAAAATTAAATCTAAGAGCTATGGTTGCATCATGAAGATTTCTTACCTGATAGAGCCCCAGCTAACTCCCAGGTTGAGGGTGATGTGAAACCATATCTATGCTGTTCAGTTTTGATACTGAAAGTGTGTATACATGATTGTGTACAATTTCCTGCCCCCATTCCTTCCAGCTCTGCAGAGTATTTGCAAGTCTCCCCTGCGCCCTTCAAACTGAAACTGATAACTGTGTTACGTTTTCACCCTAACCAAACTTTCCCCAAATCAACTTCCCTACAGCAGAAACAAATTATTACTGGAATTTGAGTCAGATTGAACTTTCAGGCTGAGATTTTAGGTATCCTCTCTGGGATTTGAACAACTTCTGGTTCCCAGACAGAGCACTGAAAACAGAAGTGAACATAAAATATTCTCCCCAAAAAGGTTGCAACACAGACCTGCCCAAGGCTTACAGGTTTTGTAACACTCAGTGAAATAGTCTTGTTTGGTTATTTCTTGACCTGCCTGTATACCACTACTGTTCAGGCAGTCTAGAGTGATCTGGAGATGGATTTGGCTGGAGATGGATATGGTATATCCTACAGACTCATGACACTGAAGTAGGATAGGTATGATCTCTAACATTATCACCAGGATGAATTTGGGAGATATATATGCTACACAAGGAGTAAGGCTACTAGCTACTTTCTTAGCTCGCCCCAGATAAAAAACAGTGAACCTTCTTGCTAGACTCTTCTGGCATGTATTCCACATACACAATCTGTTCAGAAATAGTTTTGACAAATGCTTCAGAGATTATTTTTGGTTTTCTGTCCTCCTTACACTCCCATTTGCTCTCACCAGGTAAATTGTTTGCACCTGTTACTTTAAACAGCTGACATAGGGGCAAATCAAAAGCTTTCAGAAACAGATGCCTTACTGCCAGGGGTCAATTAGATCTGTAAATTAGGTGCCTAAAGGACATCGTGTGAATCCTTCCCCAGGTTTCTCCCTGGTTCCCAAAAAGGCCAGCTATACAAAGTAAAATGAAATGAGCCATGAAAGCTTTACAAGTATTACATAGCAATTGCTTTCTGTTTAAAACAAACTGAAACTACAGTTCAGTATCTCAAGCCTTTTTCAGCCATGAGACAGGAATTTCCCTTTTCAAGTAGAGGGATCTTCTTTATCTAATCTCGCACAGTTAGTCAATAATTTTGTGATTAATGGTAAATCCATCACTGTCCTGTAACTAAATGTACCATGTGTAAGTTAGTATCTTAGGCAAAACCAGGTCTTTTTGCATTGGAAAACCAGGAAGAATTATGGTTTTCTAGGAAGAGGAGAAAACACTTGTCAGAGTGTCTGTGTAAAACTGGTAGCCAACAGAAGCTTTTCCCAGACAGTATAACAGCACAGTAGTCCAGAGCACAAGCTATACTCTTGTAGTCCACAGATCTGCAACGTATCATGTAGCTATCACCTATATGTATTTTGGCATGTACCGTATTTGTATAATTGCATGAAAAGTAGATGGTGCCTTTAATTTCAGTTCCAGTATTCTCAGCCCAGCACATTTGGTAATGTAATTTCCATTTTCATACAAGAGTTTCTGGCTACTGTAAATTTTCTCATTACTGTTGCTGCACAGAAAAAGCTAGTGCCTGGCTGAGCTGTGTTAATAGAGCATACTATCAACCTGCTGTTCAGCATAAGTTTGCTATAGTTTTCCTCTCTATGGACATTAATTACAAAGGTCCAGGTGTACAATGGCATTTACAACCACTATTGTTCTTATAATTTGTCAGTTATGCCAAATAATTAAGTTTCCCTTCAGTAAAGAAAAAGAAGGCTGCAATGAGAGAAATCTTAGACCTCACAGGGGATCCATTACTGGCCCAGAAGGCAGAGAGCTGTCTAAACCATCTCAAGCCTTATGCAAAAACTGTTTTATAGCATTCAGTATGCTGTTGTACACTGGGTTTGTATACACTTCCAACAACCGATATGCCTACATCTGCTTATGTAATTTATCAGCTCACTGTAAAAGCAGTTAACTGCTTTCTGGAGTGGATAGCTGAAGCAGCAGGAGTCTAGAAGAAGACTCAGAGATGATACGTTTGCACACAGGGACAGTGATTCCTGGGTTTCTCTGTCTTTCTCTAGATCCTGAGAAGCCAGATGTGGTAAGCATCTCACGGGGTGGTGCGGATGACCTTCTCAGCTAGCTCATTTGTCTTTAGGGCCAGACTGACTGTCATTATGGGAGTCCAGGTCAGATTGGCAATTAAGGGATGTTGTTAAGGGATGGCTTTTTCAACAGGCTGCAGTGTCATTTGTCCTTGGGAATTAAGTATCTCACCTAATTTGTGTGTTGCAGTTGTAAAGGTCTCAAGCACTGGTGAGACGTTTAAAATGTCTTCAACTTCTGCCAGGGACATGCAGTTTTGAGGACTAAGCTTAGTACAGAACACACTGGGAACACTTGCTATCGTCTAATACACAAAGTCAAATGAGTGGCCCACATGCCACTCTGGCCTTGAATTTTATGAATAGGAGCCATGTACATACTGGTCAGAGGGATTTTCTCTGGAGTTTAAATGCAAATAAAGGAGGACAGCTTTCGTTTTAGGAGCAGAGAGTAACGAGGAATGTAAAATAGCAGGGCCTACTGAAGCTGTAAGGCACAAAGGATGCTCCAGTTAGCCACAGAAGTACTTGGAATAGGAAAAGAAAATAGGAAAGAACAGAAATTCACCCTTTGGGTGAAGTGCTGCTGAAATGAGGCTTAGGACTCTGAACTCCAAACAAGGAAACTCTCCTGCCCTGTGATTCTGGAATCTTGCATTATATAGTTTGTACAAAATATCTATTTGTAAATAGTTTGATTGAAGCATTATAGCTCAGACTCATGGACAGAGCCCTTTCCCAGGCATCAGGAACCCTTAGTTTCATTCTGGACTCTGCCAACAGATTATTTTATACATCACACTACTTCACCTTGTAATCTCCTCCCAGCTTTTACCTGTATGGATAATTTAGACTGATTTTTCAGAGCACATAACAGAATGTGTATCATCTTTACCATTAGACAACACTGCAAGGATTTCAGTAACAGAGTACTTGGTAAAAAGAGGTTTGTGGGTTTTTTTAGTTCATTATGGCTTATTCTCTTTCCAGTCCTTTTACAGCTGCCCTGCTGCAACCACACCAAATTCTACATCTTTCTGACAGTAGGATAACAGCCTCTTGATTCAAACTCTGAGTCTATAAACCTCCCCATGCCTTCATTCCCTTACCTGTGCAATGGGTATCACGCTCTAGTCCTGGAAGATTTACTGTAACACACACAGGGATTTAGGAAGAGCCTTTAACTCTGGGAAAGAAAAGTACAAAGCTCCAGGTATCAAGAAGTATTTGCTGATTATTTTCTTATATGCCTAAGTATTATCTTATATCTTTTTTTAAAACAAATATACCTAATGAGGAAGAAGTCCACGTGAACTGCGTAACCTGTACTGCGTATCTTTTTATTGTGCTTTGGAACTAATAAAACCTAGACAATCTTTCTTCCTTATAAGTGTCATTTATGCACTGCATGCAAAACCATACACAGGCCCATTGCAAGGTGAATACATTGACAATTTCAATCACAGATACTGAAATAGGTTAGGACTTCCAAATCTGCATTAAAAAACACAAGTGAAGAGTGCAGGTAAGGCTATGTTTGTATACTAAGTATAAAGTGAGGACTACACAGTCCAGGGCTGCCTTTCTCAGCCATCCATATTATTTTCTCCATGCTCTCCTACAAATCTCATTTCCTTTGTAATTTCAATACAGTTTTAAGAGGACAGTGATTTTAGAATGCAGCACATCTCACATCCATCCAAAATACACGTTTTGGGACTGCAAACCCAGATAGATAGGTTTTAGCAGTGACATTTCTACTGGGGAAGAATAATCTCTTCTGACTCCTTAAAGTTTAAAATACCACCGTTCATCTGCCAGACCTGAACTTCTGATCCAAGCGAAAGGAAAAGCTGACTGCTACATACAGTCTGCTGTAGTTACATTGTATATAAACCATTATCTGTTATTATTGTATACAAGCCCAGCTGAAGCCCAAAGGCAATTGCGTATAAATGCTAAACACAACGCATAGGCATACTCCAAGCTGGTATAGATAGGCTTTGAGTGAATTTATGAGTGCATGTGTAATTCCACTAGCTTGAATGCCAGCCACTGGTGGAAGAAAAAAATCACTGCAGGGCCAGCTTAAAGCAAATGCCAGGTTTAAATAATGGCCAGCGGTCTTCAGGGTTTCCTACAGGGCCTAATTCAATCTCTAGTGAAGTCAACTGAACTGAGCTCATAACTAACCTTGAGAGAAAATGTCGTCTCTCTAAAGGAAAATTCTGTGTGAAATCTGGGAAGACTGTAGCATTGTTTTTCAGAAGAAAACATCCTGGAAGGCTGTGAAATTTTGGAAGGAGGTAATGCGTTCAAGAGAGCCTGAGAAAACAAAAGCTGGGTTTTGAAAGAATTGCACAGAGGGAATAACAGCTGCAAGGACATACAGGTGGTTGTCACAAGTTCTCTTGCCAGCTGTAATCTCTGTCATAAAAGAGGAGTCCCAAGTACAGAACAATTATACAGCTAGTTTAGAGCTTTTTACCCCAAGATTCAGACATGTTACATAATTCAGCGTAGTCCTAAAACTGCTCAGTTTCCACTGACAACGGTGAAGGCCTGAGCCTTTATTGAGGACTTGGAGAAGCCACTTAATCACCATACAAATTATGTTGCTGTTGGTCCAAATTTTTAAAGCTTGAACTTATTGCAGGTCAGTTTTAATAGCCTCTAGTGCTTGAGCTGAAATGAATGCATTCTCTTTTATTCAAGCTTCATCCATATTAAGTGTACAATTAAGATAATGTGCTGATTGTAGAGAAAAAAAGGAGGGGGAAGAGACACCGATTAAACACCTTCATAAGACAGTGTCTTTTTAAATAACCACGAGCAAAGTATTTATGAAACTCCCCCAGTCTGAGTCATAAAGTCTTTATGTAGCAGGCAGATTATGAAAGCAGCTTGCCCTTACTAGCTATAAAACATACAGAAGTGGCTGAATTTTAAATAATGTCAATTGGGTTAGGTGGTCACTTATACATTTAGATTAGGACAACTTTGGGCAAGTGCAGCTCAGGAATTTCTGTAAAATAGCACCTTGCACAATTGTTCCAGAATCTAGAGGTTTGACCTGTGGGGACCACATGTCACCATGTCAAAACAGATTAAGGGAAAAGGAACTAAACTCAAAATAAGAATAACTACAGTTTACTCACTTTTACTTTAATGTCTTGCAGGTCTTTCTTTTGCTTAGTTGCATAATGAGAAGCACAGATTGTACAGTATGTCACTCTAGCTCAACAGGCACTGGCATCCAAACACAAGAAAAACAAATCCCTTCCGTTTAATTCAAGTCCATCCTGTTTGCCATGATTTCCTGTCCTCCAGCGCAGTTCAGTTCCTAGGAAGAGTTGCACAATACAAATACACTGTTGCCTGTGCTAACAAAATAATTGACCTGCCATGAAAAAGCTGGCATAAATATTATCTCCTCTTGGTAACTACTAAACAGCTAAATTGCATGTGGTAATGCTGTTTGCTATTTATGTCATTTTAAAGAGACATAATGCTTACAAATCCAAACAGAACAGCCAGTGACCTGTTCCATGCAGGGTGTACAACAAACGGCATGTTTTACTGTAAAACAACTATACCAGAACCACTGCAGTTTAAAGAGTATATCTCACAGTCACAGTCCTCTAAATTTGCTGGTCAGATATGATCCTCCATGAACTTAAGAGGCCAAGAAGGGGAAAAGAGCATCATCAAACAGTACTCACTAATGTTATTGATGGTGGAGGAGGGAAATAACCAGCTATTCACTGAACTCGGTTTCTGCTTTACAAATCAATTCAGGTTTTCTGTTCTGTATGGTTCAATATTAAGAGGTTTGAGGAGGATGAGCTAGTCAATATTCCAAATCTGGTTCAGTTTTATTAATTTTACTGTAAGCTTAAATGAAAGAAATATCCTCATATTGGAGCTCAGACTTGCAAACACTAGTCCTGCTTTGGAAATACACCAGTCTGTGACCTCTGCTTCAGCCACTTCAGGAAATGGAGCTGATAACCCAGGAGCAAGTCCAGGAAAAGGAATTAAGCATCCAGAGACTTAAATGTGCTTAGGAGAAGGAATAAGGATTTAACAGGGAATAACTAAAATGCAGAAGAAATTCTGGGGCAATGACTAGATCACAGGATTTCTCAGTCGCAGGGAACAATTGAAGCAGCATGTTGCAGACCTCCCCTGCTCTCTTCTGCTCAGCTCAGAGAGATGCACTACTGTTTCTACAGTATCCACAGACCAAAGTGCCTTCCCCTCCCCCACAGAAGCCTGTCTAGTGCAGGACCTTCGCCTCTGAGGGAGGCAATAAGGACTTAAATCAAATCCTCTTCCAGCACTGAACCTGTTTGGAAGCAAGTGCTCTGGCTACTAGACTACTGGGGAAAAAAAAAAAAAAAAATTATTGGCAAATATAACTACCTCAGGACTCCCATGTTTGATTGTGGAATGCTGTGAAAGGACAAGACCATCCATATAGCTAAGACAACCATCTCCCAAGAACAAAAGTATGAAAAGAAGAACTTTTCAAGAACTAAATACTTCCATGAATCTCTACTGCAGTTGGGGGAGTTTTGCTATTAATCACAGAGGCAGCAAAAGCAGGACAAGATTGTGCATGTATCAGGCTGACACAACAGGTATTGTCCCTCCCAGGACTAGTCAAGAGCCTTGATTTCAGTAGAAAGGCTTACTTGCTGTATAATGACCCATCAAATAATGCCACCTGGCCTGCACTAATCAGATCCGACTGTAAAGTGCCTCTGTAGCTCCAACAGTAACAGAAACAGGATGTCAGTAGTTGACAGGAAGTTCAGGTGTTAGAGTACAAGAAAATCAGAAGTGCTTCCTTACCGACTCTTGGGTTTGCACACAGACAGAAAGTGTATGACCTAATTTAGGAGAATCAGAGCGCAGATCAGGATATTAGTCTTCTATTTGCCACCTCAGCAATGATAAACTTGAATTCGGTTGCTCTCACACTTCAGCAGCTTGCCAGTGCTCAGATGTTTAGAGGCTCTGTTCTGCTTTTTAGCAAGTGATATGAGTAACACTGAGAGTTCATTTCAGCATTTTGCTCTTTCCTTTATTTTGAAAATCCCAAAGGACATGGCTAAAAGCCATAGTCATATCTGTTTCAGGATTTTCACATCTGATTATTAATTCTCTTGGAAAGATGATTTGCCTGGGAATAGAATTGTTTGAACACGCTTTTGTTAGTGTTACTGAGGGGTTTTCCTTCCCTTCTTCTGTTCCACTGTTTCACAGAAGGCTCTTATTCACTGTCCTGGTTTCAGCTGGGATAGAGTTAATTTTCTTTCTAGCAGCTGGTATAGTGTTTTGGATTTAGCATGAGAATAATGCTGATAACATGCCGATGTTTTTAGTTGGTGCTAACCAGTGCTTAGACTAACTCAAGCATTTTTCAGCTTCTCATGCCCAGCCAGCAAGAAGACTGGAGGGGCACAAGAAGCTGGGAGGGGACACAGCCAGGGCAGCTGACCCAAACTGGCCAAAGGGGTATTCCATACTGTATGACATCATGCCCAGTATATAAACTAGTGGGAGTTGGCTGGGGGGGGGG
>VYZV01003365.1:2316-14724 GCA_013401275.1 Pandion haliaetus | reverse complement strand
AAGTGCTGCACAGCCAGCCCTTGAAATTGCTGTGCATGAACTCAGCTTATGGAGCTTTGTAATTGTTCCAGCTCAGGTGACTGGGATGCAAAAAACGTACTGCAAATCAACACCCTTATGTGTCACACCTCCCTGGTGTGACACCAGATGCACACTCAAACCCTGTCTCAGCCTCCTCCTCTCAAGAGAAGGGTAATGCTTTAGCAACCTCCAGCACAGTCGTATGACACATGTAAATGACTTTATGAATGTTATTCATAAAAGGCTCACCAGTGTCTCTGTGTCCTTAAATTATAATTTAAGGGTGGGGATGTTATTTCATTAGAAGATAAATCATGTTATAACTTGATGGCAGTTTTTAAAAAAGAAACCACCCTAAAGCAGTTGGACCAGCTGATTAGATATTTTCCTCCTGAGCTTACAGGCTGGCCCCAGAAATGAAGCTGCTGAGCAGAACTGAGCCTATGCCAAGTCATTGTTATGCCAGGACAAACACCAAGTTCTTCTCCCTGCTCTTGACATAATACATCCCTGCACAAACATGACTGCTTTGCAAGTCCCTTCCCACCCAAGAGAAAATCCTGAAACAGCTGGGATCTCTTATCACCAGGGCATCAAGCCTATTTCATTCACATGACAGGAGATCTGTGCCTGTGTTGGGGAGTGGGGAATGCTGAAGCCCCCCCTTCCCCTCCAAGAAAGGTTTATTTAGCTGACTGGTAAACCATACTTAGAAATCTAAGCAAATCTTGTTTTTTCAAAGTCATTCATGCTCACACCACCTGAATTTAAGCTGATGCTGTCTTCATTCCTGTGGATGAGGTTTGGAGCACATCAATATGCTTGTTAAAAATAAGGAAAAGGCCACAGTCTTTTGGGACTGAGTATCACAGAGGACCACTAGTGCATTGTTCCTACTGTTACTTGTGGTCAGTGGGTAAAGTCAGCATCTTGGCCAGAATTCTTCATTTGCTGGGCTTGGATTCAGAAAAAAAATGGAGCTGGATTTTTAATTTGAAATAGGAGACGGCAGTTTTTGGTCTTTTCTGCATCTGTCACAAATGAACTGTTCCCTGCAGATCACAGCCAACACACAGTGAAACCAGGACCATCCTCTGTGCCCTGCTCCAGATGCTGCACTTTGGCAGGAATTGCAATTGCCGTGTGCCTGGCAGTCAAGGCCAGTACTTTCCTTGCTCAGAAGAGGTGCCAATAGGGGTCAAAGCTTTCAACCAGTGAGAAAAGTACATACTACATTGTCTGTATGGTAGACTCGTAAGTGCCTAAGTAGTAAGACAAGGAAAAATGACTCAGAGTTATGTGTACACTCCTCAAAATGAAAGCTTTAACTTGTGAAGTGTAGAGGAAGAAAAGCCTCATCAATCCTAGCAGTCCTTGATCCACTGTGTCTGGGGAAAGCATCAGTATCTGCCTGATAATATGAAAAGAGGCTCCTTCCTAAACTTCCCTCCTTTCCGCACCTCTCTATTCCCCCTTCCTCAAACCTGATGTTCAGCTCTGCCAGGTATACTGCTATCACATTTGTCCTTGAATAACTCCAGTAAATTCAGATTTATGCCTGCTCTGATCTGCCTAACTCACTGGCCTGAAAGACCAATATAGCCCCAGCATTCACGCTTAGATGAGGTTCCCAGATGAGAGCAGCCAGGCTAGGCGCTGGCTTGACACACTTCTCACAAACAATCCCAGCTCCCAGGAGAGGGACTGAGTCAGTGCTGGCCCCCCGTCGTGCGACAGGAGGGGGCTCACAGCCCTTGCGCAGCTGGTTTCTTCAGGAGCAAGTTGTCTTTTGCTCTGACCTCCATTTGCAGCTAGATTTTGAGAGAAGCTGCAAAAAAATCAAAGGACTCGCTGTGTAATCTTTGTTTAACCCATCACTCGTGCTCTGCAGCTTCTCTTAACAAGACTGATATTGTTGGCTTTTTTCTGCTGAATGGAGGGCAGTAGGGAGGGGATTTAATGCACTGTTTCTCACTACATCCCAAGTTACTGTTACATTGCAAGCCAAAAGACACTCCAGGCAGTCAGTAATTTGATGAATCATCAGACTTTTGCTTCTCAGAACCCTCTACTCTACCAATCACAGAGTGAACTCACAATTAAAGCCCCAGATTTGTCCTTGGTTCAGCCTTTTTATTCAGAGTCTCTGCTCACCATTGCTAGGATTTAATCTCTACCAGCATGTTTAATTTTTCAATTAAGCTGTCACATATCCCTTGTTTCTCAGAGTGGAAGGCTCAGTCATAGGCCATCAGTAACTTGATACCAACGCACAGACATCACGGCTCATCCTACACATACCACAATAAACCACTAGTCACTGCAGATAATGTCTTGGAAAATGTAAATAACAATAAAATTCAAATAAGTATTTTGTGTTTTGAACGAATTTGCTAAGCTCCTTAGCACCTGCTAATCAAATCCTCTAATAATGAAGTAACTGATCATAGGCTGGGATCTGGCAGCACTTCAGAGAAACTCTCAGGGGCTCAGGCTTCCCTGGAAACTGAGGGTGCTGTCACAGAGCCAGTTTCCTGCCCCTGGAAAGGTCCCCTGCTTGTGTGCCCAGCCTCACCCACATCTGCCCTTCCCCTTCCCACTACCAACCATGTATTTAGTGTAGCATCATCAGACAGCTTGAGAGGAAGTGAGGCGAATGTCCTTCCTCTGACTCTCACCGTCATCCTCACTGCTGGGTCTGCCCACTGCCAGCATTGCTTCCCCATCCAGAAGCCAGGGAAGGCCCCCCCTCGCTCTTGCACACACAGACACACTCTTGCTCATGCAAAGTGTAATTCTGCTGTTCCATCAGTCCATTGCTTCAAGTAACTGTTGGTTGGTGCCTGAAGAGGCCCCTGTGAAGGTCAATACTTCTGGCCAGGTATGTAAGACACTAAGAAACAAAGTGAGCCTTCCAAAAGCCCGTGTCGGTGGTTAGGGCTGTAATGGAAATCTAAGGGCCCTTATGTTCAGTTGTCTTTAACACTACCTTTCTTCTGTTATCATTAGCATTTGCCTGGTCCCCAGACTTCGCTTAAGCTGACCTCCCTTCGGTTATCTTCCCCTGTTTCTTTGAAACCATGCTGCTCTTAATTTTCTAGCTGCAAGGCAAGTTATTTTCAGGTGAAGCCCTTGCATGGATGCATGGCATTGCAGAATAGTTTTCACTGCATAATCTACTGCTGTGCGGAAAAACTTGCTTCTGTGGTTGGTTTCAAGCAAAATTATACAGCTTGGGAGAGCATTGTGTCACCATGCCTCATGTTTCTCTGTACATCTCTACACCTTGCTGCATAACCTAAGTTTAGATGCAGAGAACTTATTAGCTTTTGGGAGTAAGATGTTAAGAAAGTTCAGTGAATTCTCATCCTTTCCTCCAGAAAGTTTAATTCATAAAATAAATGTTTCAGGTTACACATTTGAGCTGCTATAAAGTAAACTGTAGCAAGGAGCCTTGTAAAATGCAACTGCTTGTTTTGTGTGGTGCAGCTCGACACAACGTGGTGTTCCCACAGCTATGCAATGCTCTGTCCTTACATCCCCTGCATGGCCATAGTGGCTGCAGTGATGCTGCAGCACACCAGTAAACGATTCCACTGAAGGCATTTCTGCAATTCAGTCTCACTTCCAAGAAGTGATCAGAATTTTCTATGGTTCCTTCAAGCACTTCTTAAAAACCAGCAATGGTTTTAATAGAAATGTGGTGGTCTTACTAATATTTGACTAAGGCAGAAGCTCTCTGATGTGATGAGCAAGCAGCAGGGAAAGGGGAAGTGGAAGATGAAGACACCAGGGTGAAGGAGCATGCTGTGGCTGTGCAGGTGGCACCATGGCAGGCATCAAAGCGCAGCAAGCTAAGGACACAAAATACCTCTCCTGTTGCTGCGCTGGGAGGAGAAAAATACTGCCTCCTGCAGGAAAGCCAGTCAAGGGGTCTCTGATTCCCATAGGTTTCTAAACAATTTGAGTCTTTGTTTCCTCAGTTCGAGGATATAGCCATAAAATCCCTGTTTTCTTTAGAGACCATAACCCTTTTTGGTACCAGTGATACCAGTATGGGAAGGTGCAAAAGTCATGGTTTCAGAGACTGGCTTGTATTTAGGGCAGAAAATGGTGACAAAGGCATAGCATAAACTGAAAGTATGATCTATTTTACTAATGTATACAGTTCATCTCTCACACAGGCACCTGAACTATCCCCTTTCAAAAAACCCAGCCTAGCAAAAATGTTTGGTTCCCACATGGTAGTGTCAGTCAGGATCAGACTCCTGATTCTCAGGCAGAAAGCGATCTCTGTTCCTGCTCTCCTTCTCCTAACAGTAACATCAGAATAGATCTTATCAAGTCTTAATACCTGTTCAAAGAACTGCAGTGTGTAAGAATCTCCTCAGATTCACCAAGGGTAAGTCATGCTTCACCAACTTGATAACTGTCTATGATGAAATGACTGCCTTCATAGATGAGGGGAGAGCAGTGGATATTGTCTACCTAGACTTTGGTGAGGCTTTCAACACTGTCTCCCGTAAGATCCTCATAGAGAAGCTGTTGATATACAGGCTGGATGAGCACACCTTAAGTGGATTGAAAACTGGCATGAAGCCTGGCTGGAGGCCAGCAACTAGTGGTGTACCCCAGGCATCAATACTGGGTCCAGTCCTGTTTAACAACTTCATTAATGATCTGGATGATGGAGCAGAGTGCACCCTCAGCAAGCGTGCAGATAACACAAACTGGGAAGAGTGGCTGATATGTCAGAGGGTTGTGCTGCCAATCAGAGGGACCTCAACAGGCTGGAGAACTGGGGTGACGGGAACCTCATGCAGCTCAACAATAAAAGAAGTGCAAAGTCCTGCACCTGGGGAGGAACAAACCCGTGCACAAACATATGCTGGGGCCACCTGGCTGGAAAGCAGCTTTGCAGAAAAGGACCTGGGGGTCCTGGTGGACACATAGCTGAACATGAGCCAGCAATATGTCCTTGTGACAAAGACGACAAATGGTATCCTGGGCTGCACTAGAGAAAGCATTGCCAGCAGGCCAAGGGAGGTGATCCTTCCCCTCTGCTCAGTACTGGTGAGGCCACACCTAGAGTACTGTGTCCATTTCTGACCTCCCCAGTAGAAGACAGACATGGACATACTGGAGAGAGCCCAACGAAGGACCACAAAGATGATTAAGGAACTGGAGCATCTCTCCTGTGAGGAAAGGCTGAGACGGGACTGTTCAGCTTGGAGAAGAGAAGGCTCAGGGGGATCTTATTAATGCATATAAATACCTGACGGGAGGGTGCAAAGATGACAGAGCCAGGCTCTTTTCAGTGGTGCTCAGTGACAGGACCACAGGCAATGGGCACAAACTGAAACACAGGAAGCTTCCTCTGAACATCAGGAAACACTTTTTCACCAGAAGGGTGACCGAGCACTGGCATAGGTTTCCCAGAGAGGTTGTGGAGTCTCCATCCTTGGAGATATTCAAAAGCTGTCTGGACATGGTCTTGGGCAACCAGCTCTAAGTGGCCCTGCTTGAGCAGGTGGCTTGGACCAGATGACCTCCAAAGGTCCCTTCCAACCTCAACCAGTCTGATTCTGTGTTAACAATATCACCCAGTAACACTAGCAAAAACATTCCTATGCCTACTCTGCTTATGAGCAGTTGTGAGCCTAACAGCCAAATTTGAGCATATTCTAAGTAAAGAACTCTTTCATTCAAATTCCATCAAGTCTGAACAAATTTCTGTCTTAGCTAGAACCAAGTAGTGGAACTATATCTCCATGAACTTAAAAAGCTAATTTTCATGTACAAGTAGAAGTCCATAAACAAAAGAATAGCAATTTAAGCTCTGTTTTCAATTCAGTATTTAAACACTTCATTCCTGGCAAGGGCAGAATCCAAAAGCACAAAGTAATAGAGACTCAAACTAATTTCCCATTCACCTGTAAACATCTTATTTATATAGATATTTACTTTGTCAACCATAACAATCACCTTTCTATATAGCACAGCAACAAACCATCCTAAAGACAAAGAAGAACAGAAAATCTGTGTCTGAATGCTGTGGCTGGGACAGATCTTTTAATTCTCATTGCAACAGAGTGTTTTACAACCAGAAACTCCTATGTTGTTTGACTTCCATTACAAGTAGATAAAGGCAGAATTCAGAAAAGCAACTGATTTAAAAAGATGTCAGCATCCAGCAGGCACTCAGGAGACATTAAAAAAAACTAGTCAGTCATGTTTCACACCACTTACAGTGCAATATGTAACAAGAAACACACTTACTGGTTGAAGTCTCTTGGGTTGGTAGGACATGGCACCTCTGAATCTGCTATACACTACTACGTTACGAAGATGCCTGAATTGCAGTGAAATTTCTTCTTCCCAGGGGATGAGAACACTCATTTCAGTGATATGATGAACTGTAAAGAAATAAGAAAGATGTTAAGAATGAAAAAAGCTTGCCTGAGACAAAGTTACTTTGAGAAAGTCAGTAGGTAGATGTAATAGAAGGTACTGAGAGTGCTATACACCTCCAGACTAGCTATAGGTAGAGTTCTCTCTTATCAGAAACAGAGATACTGTGAGGAACCAATTCATCATGGACTGCTTTAATTTCCCAGATAACTACTATATAACAAATGTCTCTAGCAATGATAGAGCCCAAATATTTTTGTATGGTACAGTTAATACTTCTTTCAACTATTAGTCAATGAAGTTTTGGACTTGTTTTGCTAACTATGAATCTTCTGTCACTTACTTTCAATTTGATAGTGCTGGGCATCCTGCATCCTGCGGGTGGTTCCATGCAGTAATTTTTTCAGCAACAGCTTATTGTCTGTTTTACGATGATTTCTTCTTTGGTGTTTGTTTTTTTCTAAACCCCCCAACTTTCACATGCAATTTCCTCTCCCTGATCTTGCTTGGTGCAGAATTTTAGCTTGGGATCCTAAGAGCTCTATCACACCCACTCTGCTTCTCTGTTCTGTTCTATAGCATTCATGGCAGGCTGCCTTGGTAGCATACCTTATTCTGCAACATACCAGGATAAATATGACATAACACTGCTAACTCCAAGAAAAAGCACCTGTAAATAGCCTGAACCGGGTAGTATTTAAACAGGATGGTAACGCCCACACAACACAATCCCAGCAGAGTAGATGTGTGTAAGTGTTGACACACACCACAATTAGACCACATACAAAGTGTTTTATATCCTGATTGTATGGATATGTATGTATCCTATGTATCCTATCAAGCTTCTCAGAAAATTGTTCTACTCCCAACAAAAGCTTAGAGAGCCACAAAATGTAATCACCTTTAGAATGAACTTAATTTAAAATACATATGGGTACTGCCTAGGCTGAGAAGCTGAAAATATGCAGAGATATCTGAAAGATATCTAGAAATGTTTGGATAACAAGCCTGTACTAGTTTCCAGGGGAATTTCATCCAGCTGCTAGTATCTTTAACATGGAAACATCTCTGCAGCAAAAATAGGTCCTTGGGAATGGAGAGATCCCCTACAGCATGCTGTACAGCAGGAGGAAAGATGTAAGGCAACTAGCTGGCTAAGGATGCAACATCCACTTATCTCCTTGGGACACTTTCTGATCAAAGTGCTGCATGATCAGCACTTTATAAACAAAGGCTTTTTGCCTAGTCTTTTAGTTTTTTAATCAATGACTTAATAAAGGACTAAATGCAGAAGGATGGCCACAGACTGACTGATTTTGAGGCACGTTAATAGACTAAGCATAGTACAAGTGATAGCAGTCAGAGGATCATCAAGCTACTGTGTGGTAGAGAAACAGTCTCATGAGCTTTAGCCTGCACTAATTTACTGTGCAGTGTGCCGAACCCAAACATCAGCACAGGCTCTACAGTGTAATAAATATAAATATTTATATGGTTTGAAATTACCTGTGTGTCAGCAGAGGTTTATATAAATATAAACCTTAGCTTAGCATGAACTACACAGTTTCCACAGATTTCTTTAACAAGATACCATAGCTCCCACTAAGTCAGGAGGAAGTAACTCCTGTTGATTTCACAGGACTTCCCTCAGATACTGTAACAGTGTTTAGCATAATCAACACTAACGCTAGATGGGAAATTTTCTGTGGACTTTGACAGAAGCAGCTAGACCTCTGCTGCCACACCGAAAGGCTCCTTCCTGATAAACAATTCAACACAATATAGACTATCAAGTTCACAACAAGATACAGTCTGCAACAAGACACCCACTGACTTTGCTTGGTAGTTTATATTCACCAGTTTCTACTCAAGAGATTATTAGCTTAATTTTTTTCCATGCATCTACTGAGAAAAGAAGGTTAAGGAGAGTAAAACTAGATGAGTTTTACTCATCTGTAAAAAAACCTGTCCTAGATGAGAGTCAAATAATTTTTTTAACAGTTTTCACTGGTAACTTTCTACTCTGTGCTTGCCTGAACCAAAGCTATCCAGCTCTTAGGACACTATATAAACCTTACACATTATATGATGGAGAAAAAAAAGCTTACGTAACAGACTGCACACACATACAAAGATTTTTATAAGGTCTTCTCTAAGGGATGTTGTCATGCCTCTCATGGACTCTAGTCTTATTCATTATTTATCCCCAAAATACCAGTCTGGGGAGGTACTTCAAATTTAAATTCATTGAGAAAGTATTTGTTTACTGTTTCCTCATTGGTATTTCACTACACAGCACAGAGCTCAGCTAGACTGTGGTATGCTGGATGAGGCAGGTAAGCCTTCTTTGAGAAGTTATGGGAAATCCTCTCAAAGCCTTTTTCAGTAGGTTTCTAAGCTTCTTGATCTGATCATTCTGCTCCATCCTACTGCCCTCTGACTTCTTGCTGCCTTCTGTCTTCTTGCAGAAGTTTCCCTCTGGTCAGCTTTTGCTAAAATGCTTTACTGAAAAAAGAGAGATGTGCACATATACGTATCTCATATTTATATAGGCTGAACTGGCTCACGTTTTCTACTCTCCAGCAATCTTTCTGGAAGTTTTTCTCCTAAAAAGCGATTTGAGAAATATCCTTTGCATTACTCTCTCTGATTTCTGTTGCCTGACTTCCAATATCCAAAATAAACAGAAAAAAAAATAGAAGAAAATTGGCCCCTGCCTCAAAATTAATCCCCCCTTTTCTCCCCATCCCCCAAGTACATCTGGAAGTGCAATTACAGCTTGTGAGTATCCGTGTGGCCTCCAAAGGGAAGTCGAAGCGCAGGGAATGCTCATACACTGGGATAAAGATTCATCCCCCAAGAGAAACAGAAGCTTATCAGAGCCAGGATGATCCCGAGGGAGACTGTAACATACACAGAACATTTTATTTTACTTTGTGAAGATCAGGAATGTTTCTCCTCCCCCAGCCATAATGCTTACACTGAGCTCAGCCTCAAAGAGAGCAGGTAAAGTCTCTCCTTCTGAACAGGGACTGCAGTAGCATTGAAGGGAATGGTCCTATCTTGGCACTGCTTTACACAAAGGAAATGGGTCACTGGCTTCATTCTACTGACTTGCTGGGAAGTTACAGAAAATGTGGGTTATTTTTGCTCTTTTTTTTATTATAATCAAGTGTTGGTCTTAGCTTACAATTTCCATTTAACAGCCAGGGCTTTGTGTTCCTAAAATGTAACTGCATGTCCAGCATTGTCCTTGCAGCATCATACACCATTACAAAACCCTGAGCTGTACCAGCTTTAACAAAGAACTCTATTTCCTTATCATTCCAGGAAAAGACTGTCTAAAATCCAAGTATTCCCTGGCTTTGCCATATTTGCTTATCATGGACTGGGGATTTGATTACAAAGCCTATACAGTCACATTTTATTACCCAACAGCAGTTAAGAAAAGCAAACTTCACCTTCTCATCAATCAGATACTACTTCAGTGTTTCCAAATGCTTCAGTTGAGCAAGTAATGATCTGCTCATTTCATAGAATGAAGACAATTAGCAGAAACAGAAGGCGGACAGTCCTTCTTTGGGAAACATTTCCTAGGGAATTTTGGTGATATTAACCAGAAAGGAGGAAACAGCAGCAATGATTTAATATAAAAATAATGAAAAACTGTGTATCTTTACATTAACAAAGTCTCTGCTGAATATATTCCTTACAGTTAAGGTCAATCCACATACATTCATCCACACCAGATACTCATCAACATTGTAATTCTCCTTCAATTACACTAAACACTGTAAATCTCTAGCTGAAATGCCAAGTGGCAGCCCAAGCCATCCCCTCAAAGTTGTTTACCTTCTGGATATGAGGATGAGCCTACCTTTCTCCAGATACTTCTCATCTCAGTCTATTATTTCTTTCTTCCAGCTCACCTAAGTGCTGATTCTCCTCCACCAATCCTGGTGCAAACCAGAAGCACCCTGGGAAAATATGATTTAAGAGAACCTGGGGTACATCTCACTGCTGTGTTCAAGATGTAGACATCAGAGTATGAATGGCTTTGGTACAGTCAAAAGATGATAGAGATGTGACAAAAGAGGTGGCAGCTCATATAGCTCTGGCTAGCCATGATGACCCTCTAGTTAACTCTAAATATAACCACTCATATAGGCCCTTTTGCTGTATGGGTTATATGGCCTCCTTGTTCCCCCGTAGCAGCTTTTGTGTGCTGATTCTAGTAAGATGTGATCAGAAATCTATTGTGATCAGAAAACCTCCACAGCACTCATGTCCTTGACTGCATGGAAACATCTGCAGTTGGTGTCAGGCTGCCTTCATATTAAGGACAAGATGTATGGGAGGGGGAATTGGAGATGAGCTTTACAGAACTCATTAAGGGTTTGAAGGTACTGGGCCATAAATCATCATATGGATATACTAATTTGATTTTAATGCAAATACTTACCTTATTTGTGCTTCAGAGTTCTGAATTTTAATATGGGGCAGTGAACAAGGAGTTCAAGTTCAAACAAGGATTACTATTTGACTTTGCCCAAATCTGATTACAGCCTAACGATCAACTTAATGTTTAGTGTTGGATTCCAACTTTGTTTCTTCTTCCAGTTTTCTTTTATTTCCTGGAGCACAGAAATAATTATTTAAGCTTAAAATGAGCTCTTGGCTATGTCCAAACTACAAAAACAAAGTTATTTTCAGGCTGGGATGCTGTCTAAAACAGAGAGTGGGTTTGTGCTATTTGCTCCCTCCATATTTTTCAAAATAATTAAAAAAAAAAAGCTTAGTGTATCTATGGCAGTATCTAATTGAAAATCCAAGGTCAGCTTCTAAAGAAAGGCCAGTGAAGGTGTCAAACTCATTAACTTACGTATAAACAACAGCTGAGTGCTAATACCATTGTATTCTATCTAGGCAGAGAAGAGGGAAAAAAAGTGAAATCCAGCTGACTAAGAAGTAATTAACTTTGGTTCTTTTAGCATTTTAAGGTGGAAGGAGACCATTTTCACAAAGTCACTGTGACCTTTTCACTCTAATTAGCAGTTACCGAATGCCAGAATCTTTAAAAATGCTATTGTTATGATCCTAATATCCCATCCTATTATGTGACGAAGTAATACTAAGCATACTGGTTTAGAAAAACAGCATGAATGCAACTAAGAAAACAACAGGATAAGATGTGGGAAAAGTAGTTAGTGTTTTTTGGATGCCTAGTTGACCAGAACAGATTATTGCACAACTTCAGTTCCTAGGCATGGGCAAGTAAAAATACCTAGTGGCAGTAAGCTGACCTGCTATGTTTTCAACCATTAAATCAACACTCATTTATATTTTGTGGTCTGCACATAGGCACACAAGTTCTGTATTATTTTTGAGCACAGAGGCAGTTACAATAGCATGAAAGACATATCCTATAGCTACAGGTAAACATCACAAAACTCTCTGGCCTACTGGGTTTCTCATTTTAAACTGCAGTGTTGCAGCTGAAGCACAGAATCAATGGAGATGCAGGCTTAGACTCAAGCAGACGCACAGAGTACTGAGAAGTTTCTCCTCCCAGCACTCAGAGCCCAGTACACAGGCAAGAACCTAGAACCACTCTGTGCTTTGGCTGCCAGTTTTCTTGGCTCCCATCTGTCTGCCATTAAGTACCACCCACAGCTCTTCATAATCTCCAGTGATAACAGGGACTGAGAAGTGCTTTCAGCTGCAGCATTGAAGTCTGTCCATGCCTGCTTATACAGGAAGATAACACTTCTCTGTTCCTTTCCCTTTAAACAGCAAACACAAGACAGTGAGGTTTTGGTTTGGTTTTTTTTGTTTGTTTATATTTTATGGGGTTTTTTTGTGGGGGTGGTTTTTGTTGTTGTTCATTTGTTTTTTCCAAACTAACATTAGACTTTCTTTTTCTCAGGGAAGCTCAGCACCGACTTACAGCCAATAGTGCCTGACTGGGTAGCAGCC
>VYZV01003363.1:10504-27236 GCA_013401275.1 Pandion haliaetus | reverse complement strand
ATATATAATAGTCTAATCTTTTGGAAATTCGTGTCATTTTAGTGACTTCCTGTACTCCTCCTCTGGACTGTATAACAGAGTTCCAGCTCAAAGTGAGAGAAACTAACAATTTTTCTGCATTTGTTGCCAACATCCGGAAAGCTTTCACTGCTTTATCTTATAAATAGTCTTCATGAAACTAGCTTATACCTCTCTTTCTACCTGTAGAGCACTTTTTTTTTTTCTTCCTGTATTGTGAAAGTATGTATTTATCCATGTCTTATTCTAATTTCTAAATAAAGAAAAAGAATAAAAACTGTATTTTAGTCCACTTATCTAGAGACATTTTGGATCATTCTTTGAACAACAGTAAAATCAACTACTTCCTTAACTGAATGTCTTCAGACATGTAAATTTTGATCCAATAGCAAGTAGCTTAATGATGTAATGATCTCTATTTAGCTACCCCAGGAAGATACTCAAAGTACTTCCTGTAACTTGTCTCTCTTCCAAAAGCATGTAAGTGTCTTTCAGGTTTGTATGTGGTTGGAATAGGCCTGAAACCTACCAAAATAATGCACTGGAGCTCAGCAATTACTTCAGTTACCTGTGTCACAGGTCACTATCTGAATTTTTACCCTGTCTTGTTCTCTACAGTGTTATCACTCATCTTCATGCATGTAAATGGTTGGGGTTTTTTTGATCTGTTAAACTATGTATTTTACTGCCTATTTCAGATTCTTGTCTGGATGCCTATTTCTGTTGTTAGTAACAATACCATTTCACACGCATGCTATTCTTGAATAAAACTCTTAATAGGACCAAGTAGGAACTTCGTATTGATTTGATGAGAAATCCTAGAGACCTGAAATAGAACCTTGCTGTAGCCTAGAGGTTCCTGGCTCCCAGCTGGGCAGAAAAGCTGGCCTGAAACTTGAAGTGCAGTGGTGATTGAGTAACACTCCTAAGGTTACCAGCCTTAGTGTTTTATTGGGGATGTTTTAGAACAGACTAGTCATTTTGCTTTATTACATAAAGCATATTGCAGTGAAGGACTATATCACTGTCATTGGAAATCTTAAGACATGGCAAAGCCTGAAGTATAATGTATTAAAGTATGACATATAGTAGTTGCAGATAAATCATGTGTATCTTGCAGCTTATCAAGAAGACTATTACTGTCACAGTACTCAGCTTTGATTAAAATTATTTTTTTCCATCTTATTGGTAAAGCCTTTCATTTTCACAAAATATTTAAATGGACAGCTGCAAAAAGAAAGAAGACTCTTCATGTGATAACATAACGTAGTTCAAATGAAATCTTGCTCAACTCGGTCCTGGAAATTCTAGTGAAGTAAAAGACCGCTTGAATTGAAAACTAATGATGTTCCATCTCAAAACACAGATGTCTAAGTACAGAACAATGAAATATAGTGTAAAGAGTAAAAATATCCAGCACTTGGAAAACTCTGTGAAAAAGTATTTCAAATTCTAGCATTTCTTAAGTAATGAAAATAACCCTTTAAAATATCTTTTTGAAAAACGTTCCAAATTGTTTTTTAATAACAAAACTTCAGAATATTTTCTGTGAAGTGAAAATTCTTCATTTAAAATAACTCTGTCTCAAAGCACCTGTAAATAGAGCCCCATCCTTCCCCTGAGATGCTAGTTCAGTTAACTTCTTTAAATTTATACAGCATGTACCTATATTAGCATTTAATTTTTTATCCTAGTGGACTTTTGGAGTGAATCTCCTGATCCTCACCACTCTGGTTCACATCTCAAATGCAAACTGCATTCCTTTTGAAAGGAAACTAAACTGGGAGATGCGTACGTAATGCGTTCCTGCTGTTAATGTTATGTAGTCCCTAGGACAGACCAGAGCTGGTCCAAACCAGCATTTGGTGCAGATATTGTTGGTCTTC
Organism: Pandion haliaetus; assembly: GCA_013401275.1. Classification (NCBI taxonomy): domain Eukaryota; kingdom Metazoa; phylum Chordata; class Aves; order Accipitriformes; family Pandionidae; genus Pandion; species Pandion haliaetus. The sequence goes on along the minus strand of VYZV01003363.1, from coordinate 25,332 downwards.
CTGTTTATTAATGTAGCCAGAGCAGCACTCACTGTTCTTGCCCCAGTCTTATGCTTGGGCAACCAACCAACCCTGCCCAACTCTTCCCCCCCACCCCGCCTTTATTCCTATGCCTTCATCAGCTTCTTAGTATGTAAGACCTGGCCAGTTAGGCATGTTTAAATCTGGTGATGCTGACAAGATGCTCTTCCTACAGTTGAGAATATTGCCCAGTCAGCCGTGAACTGTATTTTAAATCGGTTTGTCTAGAGTTAACAGTACAACTTGCTGGATAGAGCACAGACTATGCACTCAATCTTCTATAAGATAGCTAAAGTGCATCTTAACAAAAAACAGTAACCCATGTTTGCACATATTGGCTCCAAAAAAGCAATAACCTTCCATTTCTTCTTCCCTATAGGGCATAATTTGCTGTTTTCTAAAAAATGCATCATTTTCCTTGGTATGCCCTATTGATTTTTTTCTTGTGCTAGTCAGCTATACACAAAACAAGAGCAGTAAGAATGGTAAAGGTGCCAACTGATTACCTTACAATTTTAGAACAGAATGGCAGCAGAGATTACTAGGCATTTCTATAATGACATCCCAAATGAAATACATCCTCAATTTCTGCCCTGTCCACAAACCCCATGTACTCTGAGAATTTTGTAACTGGCAACGGAACAAGCAGAGGCATAGGCTGGGAGACTGCTCCTACTGGGTCTAGTTCATTAGCAGATTTTGCCTCCTTTTCAACCATACTAACAGGAATATTTAAATAGCAGGTATTTCTTCCAATTAATTGCTTCTACCACCAGAAGAATGCTGCAGGCACTTTTATGTAGGTCAATAGACTATCTGGTAGTTAAAAACGCATTCAGCCAGCTCTGCACTTCCCAATTCTATCTTCTTCCCTCCCAGGAGCTACAACTGCTGTATTTATTGCCCTGCTTTGTTGGTATCTCTTCTTCTCTCCCTTCCTTGTACAGAGGCCCTTGCCTTCCATGTTAGAAAGCCTGTCCCTTCTGGCTTCTCACTAATGGCATCACCCCTGTATCCAGAATGACTGTATTCATTTTGAAGCATACTCCTGCCCTTCTTCACCTGTCCGTGCCAAGCAACTCTTAGTTGCTTTTGAAAGCAAGAACTCAGGATGCTCAACCAAAAGTACAGCTGCTGTATGGAAGCAGAAAGACAGGCAGAACACAGCCACTTCATTTCCATGTTTTCAAATGGAGCTGTTTATTCACTAAGGGTGTACATATTGCTTAGGTGCACTCTGTAGCACATCTGATTTGATCATCATCTTCACAGGAGAAAAAAATTGAAGCACGCCCTTAGTAACAAAGACAAACGCTCAGACTTACTGCCATTTTCTTTCCATGTTCATCCCAGGCATGAGTAGTTGGTTTATTTCTTCTAACAAAATTACTTTGCCAAGATTGCTATGCACAGAACATAAAACATATGACAACCACTGCACTGGAATTTACATTCCTAGGAATTATTTGCTAGAAAAGATAATGTGCCTGGTTGTAAATGTTCTGTGCATACGCCTAAAGCAAGAAGTAAAGTTTGAAATGTTTATTGTGTGTAATTTAAACTTTTACAAATCCTTTCGGAGTCTGAATAATAAACCTGCTTATATTTGCCAAGGCAAATCAGATGCACATCTTACTTCCTCTACAGCAAAGCCAGGCATTCCAAAACCAGGTAAAAGCTAGGAGAAAATACACAATAGATCTTTGTCTTTGCTTATAAAATATGAAGTAAAACTGGCTTGTGACATCCCTAAAACAGCCTTTATGCTAGCTGAAGACCTGTCTTAAAATCTTGAAACCTTTGTGCCTTTATCAAATGCACTTAGTGGTTATAGAACTTCATGCACCTGAATCTGTGGCAATTCGGAATCTTCTATTTCTTAGGAAGCTGCGCAATACAGCGATACCCAGTAACAGCAAGGATAGCTAGGGTAATATTATATACTGATCTGTCCTGGGTTCAGCATGGATGGTGCTTTGTTACCGGCTGAGCTGAAACCGAAACCACGACATGATCCCACAGATACAACTATTGGGACCCCAGTGTACTCGATACCATACAAATACAGACTGAAATGCCCCAAAGAGCATATGGGAAAGCTCTTGAGCTCAAAAACAATATGCAGCTTAGGGACTATGACACACAATCAACCAGCCCCCTCCAGTTGGTGTTAGTGCTCTGTCTATTAACAGGATCAGGTTTATCCTAAGGCAGACACAGATTTTAGTGAAGATCAGGAAAGGCTTTTCTTTTTTCATAAATCAGTTTGCCCAACCCTGAATGTTGCTTTCCCTTTCAAACTGCTGACCTGTACTTGGCTACCAAGGGTCAAGCCTGAAATGCATGGGCCATCAACTAAAGCTGACCATACAGAAAACTGCTGATGTACTGGTGCTCAGCACCTCATCAAATTTATCTCGTAATATAATGTAAAAATCTGGAAAAAAAGGTGTTGAATTTATTAGATATTGGAAATACACTGAATTTAAGGACTGCTTGGAAGTCAAAATAATATTAAACATTAATAACGTATTAAGTGCATTTAATCACAATTGTATGCTAGCTGGAGATCAGATTTGAAAAGATATCAAATTACTTTAACGAGTCCTTCTGGCTAATAGAACAGTTTTATTACACACCTACTCAATGGAGAGTGGAGGTGGTTAAGCTGAGTTGACATTTTTCATAAACCCTGTTGGATGATGTTAGACATATTTTGAAAAGCAAACAAACAAGTATTGGCTACACTTCTGAAAATTAAGAACGACATGGAAGTTATGCTGTGCTTCTGTCATATTCCAATTGTGTTATATTACTTACTGTCTTCTCTAATGCTTCAATAAACTGTGAATTTATTCAGTATCTTGAAATTGTCTAAATTAGTCCTGTTGTCATAATACTCTAAAATCACTGTGAACTCATTTGTGAGTGATTTATAACTTTTTAAAAGCCCTGCCTAACTCAGTATATGCACATATAAATCACTTAGTCCCACAGGCAGATTACTGTACATTTTTTAACTGTATGAATAAACTACACTAAATAATTATGGTAATACTCTTACCTTTTTGAAAGCAATAGTTGCAATTCAATTACAGCAGGCTTTACTGCTGAAATAGGATTGTATGCCTGAAGTTTTTGGGGGAATGGCTCTGATTGCCAGACAGTAAGACTCCATTCTTTTTGTCCTTATTATCCCTAACCACTCTAACAATTATACACAAAGAAAGCTTCAGAATCTTGAGCTTGTAAAAAAGTTGTTCCAGCAGAAGCAATGAGGCCTGACTTCCTACAGATCTGTGATTTTGTTCTTAAACTGCCATTCTCTTTACTGCAATATCCCAGCTCTTCTTTACAGTCTCCCTCCTGGATGAGAGCCAGCGCCACTCCTGAGTTACGTTGGTTTAGCCTCTGCTTGGCTGCTGCTAAAGCTGCAGGACAACAGTTGCACTCTGCCTACCCTTCCTCCGGCATGGAGCACTGATTTGTGGTTCTCTCCTTTACCTGCTTGCTGAATTTTAGTACGCTGTAAGAACAGTGATAGCTGCAACACAATCTCCTTTTCAAATGTGGGCTAAGCAACAGGTTCAGAAGTTGTCAGGGAGACTGACAGACTATCTCAAAAATAGTGTTTAATCATGCAAACGTGTAGTGTTTTTATATGACCTTATATATATTCTAAAGTGGTTATGCACTGAAATGATGAATTGAAAGAAGATACAATTAGTGTTAATTTGATTTCCTTCCTCTTCAGTCACAGCATATTGAACAGTGCTAATTGCTATTCACTCACCTTTTGTGACTGTTTGATGGGTAACTGTCTACACGGAAACATGCTCTTTGACTGACTTGCCTCAATGGAGTCTTTTGCACTGGCTACTGGATCATGGGCTCAGTTCTTCACTATCCAGTATCTTCTCCATCAGAGCTTCAGCTGGAACAACTGGCTTGGCAGAGGAACAGGTCTGTTGAACAAACACCAGCTATACATCATTATTGTTTTGATTTAGAAGCATGCCACACTTTACACTGATGGCAATCATCATAAAGGATTCCAGGCATTTAAGAGCAGACTGCATACATGAACTTTTTGGCTAAGCGAGGAGTAGGTAGAAGTGGTAGAGGGGTGACCTCGTGGGTGGTGTACTAGCTGTCCAAGTTAAAGCAAAATACGTTCATGTAAATGCTTACCTCACAGGTTAAAAATAAAAACAAGCAAGTAACTAATACTTAACTTTCCAAATGAAGCTAACGAGAAAAACTTCCTTGTCTAACTCCATGTCCAACACAGCCCCATTAATGGAAAGACAATGCAGCAACTCGGTAATTGTATTCTTTTAACATTAGCTGTCAGTATCAGCATAACTTACTGGCCTGTATTTTCTTATACTTAGTGCAAAGGCAGTCAAGCCATCTGATAAAATCATGTTTCTAAGGTAAACAGGGAACACCTCTTCTGACATGCAATCCTCAGTGCTGTCAACTGCAAACCTGCAGCAATTACCTGTCATTTTAGGCTCCAGCCATCTCTAAGGTTAGTCCATAATTCTGACAGTCTGCTTGGGACTGTATTACTGTAGGGACCACCTTTACTGAATGTTCTGCTAATGGCATCGCAATGAATCAAAATACCAAATTTACAGTCAATGTTCATGCAATTTACATGAGAAGGCCGGTTTACTTTCCTCAGCTGCTCCTTCTGAAGTTTCCCTCAACTATCATTTCTCAACCATATTGTTTGGTGCAGAACAAGCATTAAAAATTTGCATCCAGTCTTGCTTTTGATTTTGCATTAATCCTATCCAGATGGCAGCTGATGTCACTATTAGAAATTCATTTTTCCTCTTCCAAATAATATAGTTACCATTTTATAGTAGTTACCTGTCAAATCTTACAGATGAGTTCTTATACAAGAATTCTCCCACACAAAACAGCTGTTTGTGCTGGATGCTTGGAGTAGTTGCAAGAGTAGCACAGACCATCATAGCTTAACTATGAGCAATCTCAATGGTTCACATGCTTTTTATTTGAAAAAAATAACTTATTTGAAGAAATGGATTCAATTAGTAGGGAATTGCTATGAAAGGGGAACAGCTATTTAATCTAAAGAAGCTGCTTCTAGTCTGGACAGCAGTCCTGGCTGCTTTTTACATCCACCTGGTCCAGGGGGTACCACAACTCGGGTCATCACTTCCTCAACGTTGCTGAAGGATCAAATGTTGGACCTTTAAGCGATCTAGACTACTAACGTGCAAATCCTTTTCTCGAGTTGGCATATGGATTAGGTTGTCCAATAAAATAACAGCTATGGGCACTGATCTCACTTGGAGATTGTTCAGTGAGAAACAGCATATAAAAATGAGATACAGTAATATCTAAATGCTTTGGCTGAAATAAGTTTAAGTTAAAATCAGATGAGACTACACAAATATACCTGTAAAAGAGCAAGCCTTTCTGGTAGGAAGCAGCTCTTTCAAAGATACCTTAGGAGTGCAACAGTAATTAAAAGTTACTATTACTGGGAGTTAAAAGGGGAGGTCATCTTTAAAACAAGCTCAGAAACAGGACAGAAAGTTGCTAGCTAGGTTAATGCAGGAGGAAGCTGATGCAATTATAATTAAGGAAGGATCACATCCCACCTCTGAATCTCAGGATTAATTTTTCATGTGGGGAGATTGCAAAAGTTGCCTAAATATGGCAAGAAATGCTACTACCATGCTGTTGTATGGGAGCCTTGCTCAGTCCTGTTTTGGAAAGAGTGAAAAATAAGCTGCATAGTATTTCCTAGGGAGAGGACCTTACACTTGGAAGTGTTTAAAAAAGGTCAGATGTACAATGGTGTTTTTCAGATGTTTAGGAAAGGGTATTAATTTGGGAATGGAAATACATGTTGCCAGCAAGTAGCTTTAAAAAGTATGTTTTTAAACATACTTTTCATGTAATTAGTGAACTCTAGCACTAACATCACAAGTTGGTCATGCTGCTCTTACAGATAAAACCTACAATACTCAACTATCTTGTAATACTTGACTTTTATATTGCACTTGCCAGTGACTAAAAGCCAACAGTTCTGTGTCACATCTGAACAACTACATTTGAAAGTCAGAGCCTTACAAACGCCTCAGTGTTGCACACACCTCCGCATTTAAGCAATCCCTCTACAAGAATCACCAACAGCTTGGCAGACTCAGGACCGAAGAAGATAGGTATAAAACACCTTCCTCAAGTGTGTTTTACCATATAGCGATAAAGCTGCCTTCTAAGATACAAGCCAGAAGGTGTGTGAGCCTTACCCTTGCTCCCCGCTCCACTACATGGTGGAGAGGCCTCCTGTGGGCACTGTTATCTTCTACTGGCAGAGCTCTGCCAAGTTAGGCCTGGTGTCATGGTTTAACCCCAGCCAGCAACTAAGCACCATACAGCCACTTGCTCACTCCTCCCAGCTCCAAGTGGGATGGGGAGGAGAATTGGGAAAAAAAAAGTAAAACTTATAGGTTGAGATAAGAACAGTTTAATAACTGAACTAAAATAAAATAATAATAATAACAACAATAATAATTGTAATGAAAAGGAATATAACAAAGAGAAGAATTAGACCCAAGAAAAGACAAGTGATGCACAATGTAATTGCTCACCAACTGCTGACTGATGCCTGAGCAGTGATCCGCCCCTCCCCGCCAACTCCCCCCCAGTTTACATACTGAGCATTATGTTCTATGGCATGGAATACCCCTTTGGCTAGTTCTGGTCAGCTGTGCTGGCCATGCTCCCTCCCAGCTTCTTGCACACCTGCTTGCTGGCAGAGTATGGGAAACTGAAAAATCCTTAACTCAGGATAAGCGCTACTTAGCAACAACTAAAACATCAGTGTGTTATCAACATTATTCTCACACTAAATCCAAAACACAGCACTGTACCAGCTACTAGGAAGGAAATTAACTCTATCCCAGCCAAAACCAGAACATCTGGCATGGCACATGCCTTAGGTACACCATTATTCTGCCTAGTTAATACACAGTTATTGTTCTATTCATTTGCTTCGCACAAATATGTTTTGTATTATTGGAATTAACTTTTCACAAAGCTGCGATCTCTGGATTTTACAGGAGGGAGGGCAGTTACCGCTAAGAAGTCAGGGTATGCAAGTTTGCCCAGCATGCATTCCAGCTTCATACCTATTACATATACCAATGTTCATTTGTTATCACTCATACTTTTTATTATTGTGTTCCCATTTTAAAATTCCCCAGCATGGGAACTCTGTGGAAAACAGCCTATGATGACCATATGACAACCATCCTGGACTCCTCTATACCTGAGCACAAATTGGCATCCTGTTCTACGAAATCCACTTAAGAAGGTATCTCACTGACAAGGTTAGGCAGTGTAAAAATGTGACAAGGGGCAGGACTAGCATCCTGCAGAACAGGGCACAAAAAAGACCAAAAAACCAGCATAAATTAGGGAAACAGTAACCCTCCCCCCACACTAGCAGAGCTATGACTAATGGCGTGGAGTGGGAAGCCCCTCCACACAAGCTCCCGGCCTCTGTTCGTCACAGCGTGATGAGCTATTGAGTCACACTGCCATTTGCCATCAACACAGTTACACATTTGGATTCCTTCCACTCACCTTCTGTACCACAGGAGACTGTGTCATCGCTTCTTAGCTCTTCTAAAGCAGCACAGACCTCCTGTCATCTTTTTCTGAGAACTACTGTGTTTCTTGTACAGAGGGACCTTTACGGACTTAAAGGCAGCATATAAAAAAATTCTTGTTTTTCACGTTATCCTGAACTGTTTCTGTACACAGTGGCTCTCCCTTGTACATAGTAAATTGAGGGATATACATGGAATAGGAAGCAAAAGACATTAGACATACAGCTGGACAAATTTCCACATAATTAAATCTCTTCAATAAACAAGAATTTAAATGCCATATTAAATGCACTACAAGATTCTATGGAGACATATTAATTAGTTCTTTAAACACAATGCATATCCCCAGGTTTACTTCTCTCCCGGAGGCAAAACTTCAACTGATGTGTGAAGATGCCTATATAATCGCTATTTGCATTATGAGAACTGTTGCCTCAATTTTCTGCTGAAGTTGTAAGAATGTTTTCATACATCCCGTTTCTAAGTACTTCCTCATCCTCTTTTAATACTGCACCAGAGCCTGCCTGACAATGGTATTTTGTAGGCTTTACTTTGGTAAGTGTGTGAAAGCAATTCCATCTCGGTGCATCGATACACATAGATAGCTCATTTTAAAAAAAAAAAACAACAAAATCCTTTACCCCTCTTCCTTCTAACAGTAATGAAAAAACATAGAATCCTATCATAAATAAGCAAGCAGATTTGGTCTACTGTAATGGTAGACGTTTGAAAGATGCAGCTTCCTTGGCAAAATCAAGAGCTGCAGCTTTTTCTCAGGAGAACAAGAGTGGCCCTCTTCTCTCACTTCCAAAAGTGGTTAGTAGGTGGTGCTTTGCTGACTGACAGTTTAGCCCGAAACATCTGAATGAACATCTACTTTCAAGAAACTCTACCTAGACTGAAAAAGGACAGCTTTTTCAAAGTGGGTCCAGCCAGACATTCAGAAATGATTAACATGCAAAATTTTACTTCTGAAAACCTAGCAAAATGTCTTTTTTAAAATAAAAATATTTTAATTTGTATAGAGAGAACTTGTCCTTCTAAAACTTACTGTTACAGTTTCATACGAGAAATAACATAAAATATCACAGTGACAAAATCAGCGAAGACATACTTGGATCTGCTCTAAAAGTGCTGCAGTCTGCAGTGTGGATAACAATCTTTGAGCTAAAACAAAGGAAAACATTGTTTGCATTTCACAGAAAAGAGAAGAAAACTGACACTACATTCCTAACACTTATGTTTATTATTAAAGTGTCTCCAAATTAAAATAGCCCACAATACTGACTGGTTCCAGAGATTTTATGAGGAATAATTAGTTTTCCTTAATAAAAAAAACCCAAACCAACCGAGCTAAACACAAAATAACTCCCAAAGTTCTACACATCAGCTATACATGAAAGGAATTCTAACTAGCACATCACTGTGTCTGGGACAGTGGAGTTCCTACACATCACTGTATTTCTGAAAGAGTTGCTCAAGCACAGGATTGTCATGAAAACACAGGTGAAATAGTGTTATCTGCCTCACCCTGACTTGCGACAGGCAGCCAACACATACAGTATGGTATGAGAGCTTGTGTATAAAAGTTAAACCCTGGGACTGCAAGAAGCTGAAGCTCAATAAAAGCCAGAAAATGTGTTTGTTGCACAGGTCATTTCAGGTCATTTAAGACAATAATTTTTGTCTTTTGTCTGACATGTGTGATCATTGTCATGGCTCCAAAACATCATTTCATAGAATTTCCTCCAGTTTTTTAATTGAAAGCAATTTCAAAGACTGAGAATTCTGTACAGACACATTCAAACACTGTGTTTTCATTGCAACTACGATCAGAAATCTTTACAATTTAAAGGCTACACAGGTACACCACTACAAACTTCCACTAGTGCTTTTTAAAAAGAAAAGGAAAAAAGAGTAAGGTTGTCTTACCAAAGTTCCCATTAGGTCCCTTTTCCAAATCAAAACCAGTCAAAAGAATTAATACAAACTGGTTTTGCTTTATGGTTTAAAGGCAACTGTAGTTTGCAGAACACTGAAGTTAGGCCTAATAGGGTCTACATTACAGGAAGGGTAACAAGTATTCGATAGCTCCTCTCACACAAATGTCACAAGAAGTAGACAATAGAAGACATACAAAAATGAGTTGTAGCAAAGACATTAAAAAAATACCAAAGCATCAACTGTAGAAAACCAATGGTAGCCCGTATTTCTCTGAGAATACAGAAGGCTGCAGTAATGAGAAGGTGAATGAAACAGGTATTAGGCTTCTTACTAGAATACTCTGCGTAAAACAAACGCAGTGTCTATATCAACCAGTGTTGATCATCATTGACATTTGCTGCAGGGTAACGGCTTTTGCCATCATGTCCCATTCTGAACCAGAAAGTGATTTTCACCTGAAACAGATACAGATTTAAGACAAGAATCACTTCACTGTAAGCAAAGCTTTAGTCCACATACTTGGGTCTCAGAAAAAGGATTTGGCATTGTCAATCACACAGAACGGTCACAGGCTGAGACAGGAGCATATGAAGCTGTCACACCTGTTCCAATTCTGGAATCATTAAATAAATAACACATTGAAAAAACTACAAAATGGCAACAAGGAAACAGCATGGGACACTTTGGTATTTTAGAACTAGCACTATTTAACATTGATCAAGATACAAAAGACTCCAATGTCCACCCTTGTTGTTTGATCAGATATTTCTACCATTTTCTGCAGTGTTTGGTTTTAGTTCTTCATGACACCCCCACCCCCACCCCCCATATTTTTCTTTTGGTACAAAATATGCCAATATGGGAAAAAGTAAACAAAGGGAGACCTGAATCTTATTTTACTGGTCTGACTAGGGAGAGAAGACAAATTCTTACTATTTACTAATAAACTCTACATATAATTTCCTCATTTTTCTACTTCAACATGTCAACCACTGTGTCATGTACTGTACTATAAAAAGGGAGCATAGAACTTGAAGACAAATAGGTTATAGAGTACAAACCCTAATTTCTAAAATGACTAAAATGACAATTCTACAAAAGGTATGAATATACAGAACGTTTTAAGATCTCACATTTACCACGAGCCATGCGAATCATTTCAATCAATTTCCTGGAATATATGCGATTATCCTCTAAATACTTGATGGTCTCCAAAAGCACCTTGCAAAGCTCTTCGGCAGAGAAGCAAACAAATTCAAATGAAAAAGGAAATAGTTGCATGACCTTCTCTCTGCAGAGTGGAAGATGAAGCCAGTTTTGACATCCATTGGTTAACGCAATGAATTGAAACACGCTGCCATGTATGATCACTAAAACACTTGGTCCTTCCCAATAAAGACAGAAAAGTGTGAATTTTTAAATTTCATAAAAAAAATCTAGCTTGGAACTTTAGTGATTGTTTAGCAAAATTTAGTGAAGTTCTCAGTGCTTCCTTACTCTTACCCCATTTCCCCAAATGTGTCATTTGAAGCTCTCATCTCACCTATTTTCCAGACATCTCTGTATTAAGTTTATTCTAGGCTGCTAAGAAAGGACTCCAAAACCCAGGTTTATAGGAGGTAAGTCAGTCACTGGGACTCAGGTGAACCACGGTAACTGTGTGCATGCTTTAGCGTGTCATAGATGCAAACTAAATTTAAACCTTAAAGGAAGAGTTTCAATCCAACTTGCGTTATTTAACAGTGGGGATACACTAAGAGTATAGGTAGCCAGTGATGGTAAATCATCTCAAGGGTTGTAGCATTGACTGTACATCTGAATCAACACTATAGAGCACAGCTGGGGAGGACCAACAGGGACCAAAGGTCTCCTGCCTCTTCCACAGGGATTGTTATTGGGAACTGCTCTCTGTCCTGGTATCAACAACATTACAGTGCTATTGTATGTTGCCTATGTTGATAGTTCAGAGCAACATTCTGTCCCCATGTAAGACAAAGTATTTTGCCAGAATGTCATTTTTGTAACTATCTTTGCAGATGGCAAATGGTCCACTGGAGGTAGTAATCAACACCATGAAAGAGGTATGTTTAAACTGCTATTCTCAATTACCATCCTAGCAGGTCAGATTTCAGAAATCATAATGTTCATTCAATATCTCTCAGGATAGTTTTGTTTTAAAATCTTGGTATCATTTTGACAGTAATTATTAAACAACTGCCACTTCAAATACTGTGGATAGGATACTTTTTATCGTAAGCAGTGTATTTTTTCACATGTATAACCTGCCCTGCAGATAACTGTATGAAATCAGAGGCACGGGAGACAGATGAGAAAAATTAGAGGCAGAGAAATTTTTGGGGGAGAAGGAGATTTAAATAAGATTTCCTTGCTCCCTCAGATATACTTGTGGACATATAAGCTATGCAGCTGCTGAATTACAAGTTTACCTGGCTTTTTCAAAAGATGCTCTGTGGGTAGTAAAACTGACAGCTCTTCCATGATTTACAGTTTTTCAGTTTCCTTACCTTTACTGTAGCAAAGTGGAGGTACTATTTTCATTAATGCCATTCTGCCTTTATTTTTAGCACATTTTTTGCTAACANATGGATAATAAAGGTTTCAGAAGTTTTCAAGACTGACCAGTAGAATAGGACCAATCTCAGTTTTTCAAAAGAAAGAAGTGGCAACACAACTTTCTTCAATGGAGTCTGTACAAAATAGAGCCTTTAAACACGTTTTATGGCATCAGAAACCATCTATATTTTGCTATTTGCATAGATGGAAGGGATCAGAAAGATTTCCTGGCTTAGAGTTCCAGCTGAACATGGCACTCCAATTCCTTTGTATATAGAAGATGCACTGTTACATTTTTTTCCTGGTTTGTTCCTTCCTTTTTTTTTTTTTCCTCTTTTTAAAAAATATATATACAAGTCTTTGGTCTATAAGCATATTGGTTCTGTGTGCACATAAACAATACTGTTGAACAGTAGGTTGCATAGAGTCTGTTACCCAAGAACCTTGCCTACTTTTGGCACTGCTGTCAAAAAAAAAAAGTGTCCTGCAAGACTTGTTTGATCCTTAGCATCCTACATCAAACTTTGATCTAGAGACTGGAAGAAGTGCGTATATAATGTTTAAAAAGATGTTTATTTTGGGTGTTACTTTGTCTTCTTTGGGACACAGTTTCTAAATCTTGGATGAAAAAGCAGTGCAAGATTATTTTACAGACACCCTTAATTTTATTTGTAGAGGTGATGAAATACTGCTGAGCGTTCAAAGTTTGCTGTGAATTACATTAAGTGAATTTTGCTTAAGTTTTCATGCATTTAAAATAAACTAATCCTAGTAATGTATGACATTCTGCCTTCTCTCTTCACCCTACCAAGAAAGTGGCAATGATTATAGGAACGATATCTAGACTGAAATGTGTCCGAGGAAGCAATGAACTTTTCATCTGCTATTTTTTCCATTACACCCCTGCTCTCATCCATCTGAATGTGCAAGAACAGTTTCAAGAGTGAGGTCTGGATTCACAATGGTGCACTTGAACAAACACCTTTCAACATGAAATCTCTGCAAAAAGCTAAAATCTGTAGAGGTCAAAAATTGCAAGGCAAAAAAAAAAAAAGTGAGTTTATCCTAATCATTGACATCAATGCTTTTGGGTATTTGCACAACAAATCAAGTCTACTTCTAATGCAATTAACCACCAAATTGAATTTTAAATTATGCTAAAATAATATCCCACAATTACCACAGTTTTTTTCCCTGAATTGCTAATTGACTACATTACCTACTATTTAAAATATCAACCCAGTGTTTTAAAACTTTATCTTGGAGGAACGGCCACTGTGATTTGATAGGCAATTTCAAAACCAGCACTTTAAAACACAAAGATAGCAAAAATATCCGAAGCAGATCTAGAATCTATAAAGCTATATTCTATCTTACTGTAAGTAACAAATCAAGCAACTATTACTTATAGCAGACTCAGCAAAAGCAACAGGAATGGACAGAAGAGATCTGAGCATGACGCTCTCTAACACTGAGAATCTGAAGAGAAAAAGGTTGAGAATGGATATTCCCTTTTGTCAAGAAGTTCCCAAAAGAACACAAAATAAATAATATTTCAAAGACAGTACAAGTGAAAATACTGCTCCCATTGTGTCAGTTACATACACATACAGCATGCCTACGTATACAGAATGGTGTGTTGTCTTCATTCACAAACAGGAAATATGGCAGTGCGCTATCAGAATGCTTTGATACTCCTAATTTTTTCTGATGCTGAGATATATGAAGAAACCGCATTCACAACTTATAATTTACTTCCAGTAGCAAACAGTTCATTCTGTTCATGTCTCATGACTGAACTCAAGGATTAATGCTCCTCCGAGCAAGTGCCACCAGTAAGATACCCATTTGTCCCATTGGTACCACTGGTCCCATTAGTGGTGACAGTGCTGTGCAGGGTCTTTGAACGAGGTACTGTTTGTTCCTCATCTGAGCTTGACTCAATGTCACTTCGGTCATCCTTTGCTACCTGTAGAATTTGAAAAAACAGCAAGCAGTAGGTGATTGTAAGAAAACAACTGAGCTTTTTGGTTCAAGAGAATCAGAGAATTCAAACATTTTTCAATTTGAGCTTTGAAGGTGGTCTCGGATCTTGCACACTTCTCTGCCTTTGCCTGCCTGGATTCACTTCAAACACACATGCCTGTACTCACATATGCCATGTGCAAAGGCAGGGTGAGAACTTTGCACTGGTGCATTGAAGGTATTATGCCCAAGTGCGGGCACAGTGCTCAAGGCAAAGGGTTGTGCACAGACTAAAAGAACCAATAACCCAAGCTCCCAAGTTTAACCTAGCCCCAGTCCCCTCTGCCCTCCTACTACAACTTTATTTCCTGTGCTTCCTTTGGGGTGCTTCCCTTTGACCTGATAAATAAAAAATATTCAACCCAGCTTCCTCCCCCTCACCTTCCAACTCATTCTCTAGAGGCCGCACGGCTCCAGGGAACAGCGCTATGGGCTGTCAGTAGGAGACAGGAGTACTGGCCAAAACATAACTCACTGTATTGGGTTTCTGTGGCAAGGTTTTGGTAGCGGGGGCGTGGGGGTTTGCAGGGGCGGCTTCTGATGAAAAGTTGCTAGAAGCTTCCCCTTTGTCTGACAGAGCCAATACCAGCCAGCTCTAACGCAGAC
>VYZV01003363.1:0-10405 GCA_013401275.1 Pandion haliaetus | reverse complement strand
GAAGACCATGGTGAGGCAGGCTGTCCCCCTGCAGCCCATGGAGGTCCAAGGTGGAGCAGATATCTACCTGCAGCCCGTGGAGGACCCCACGCTGGAGCAGGTGGGTGCCCAAAGGAGGCTGTGACCCCCTGGGAAGCCCATGCTGGAGCAGGCTCCTGGCAGGACCTGCCCACAGAGCAGGTTTTCTGGCAGGACTTGTGACCCCATGGGGGACCCATGCTGGAGCAGTTTGCTCCTGAAGGACTGCAAGTCATGGAAGGGACCCATGCTGGAGCAGTTTGTGAAGAACTGCAGCCCATAGGAAGGACCCATGTTGGAGAAGTTAATAGAGGACTGTCTCCCACGGGAGGGACCCCATGCTGGAGCAGGGGATGAGTGTGATGAGTCCTGCCCTTGAGGAGGGTGAAGCAGCAGAAACAATGTGTAATGAACTGACCGTAACCCCCATTCCCCGTCCCCCTGTGCCACTTGAGGCAGGGGTAGGTAGAGAATCTGGGAGCGAAGCTGCACCCAGGAAGAAGGGAGGGGTGGAGGGAAGGTGTTGCGAGATTTGATTTTACTTCTCATTACCCTACTCTGGTTGATTAGCAATAAATTAAGTTCATTTTTCCCCAAGTTGAGTCTGTTTTGCCCATGACAGTAATTGGTCAAGTGATCTCTCCCTGTCCTTATCTCGACCTGGGAGCCCTTTGTTATATTTTCTCTCCCCTGTCCAGCTGAAGGGGGGAGTGATAGAACGGCTTTGGTGGGCACCTAGCATCCAGCCAGGGTTAACCCATCACAGCCAGGTAACTCCAGTCTCTGACTTCGGGCAAGTGGTGAGTACGGGATTTGGAAACTGCGGACATAGTCCACTTCAGTCCCTATCACAGGAACCACAAACATACTTGAGCAATTCAACTGTCTGCCCCATTGTGTCACTGGAAAGCTGTTTCAGAAACTGACCTTAATTGCTAGGGATTTCCTGCTAATTTCCAGCTGACTTCTCTCCTGCCAGTTTATACCCATTTACTGGGTGAATGCTGTTCCTTAGGTTAAGGAGTCCGCTCTCCTACTTTATAGAGCTCTTTCACTAATTTTGACAACTGAGTCCCTTCAGAATCCCTGAGGTGACTTTGCTTCACCCTGTTCAGCCAGGTGCACCCAAAACAAGTGAAAACAGGTGTCCTGGTTTCAGCTGGGATAGAGTTAATTGTCTTCCTAGTAGCTGGTATAGTACTTTGTTTTTAAGTTAGGTATAAGAATGTTGATAACACACTGATGTTTTCAGTTGTTGCTAAGTAATATTTAGTCTAAAGTCAAGGATTTTTCTGCTTCTCGTGCCCAGCCAGCAAGAAGGCTGGAGGGGCACAAGAAGTTGGGAAGGGACACAGCCAGGGCAGCTGACCCAAACTGGCCAAAAGGGTATTCCATACCATGTGATGTCATGCCCAGTATATAAACTGGGGAGAGCGGGGGTGGGGCGGGGATCACTGCTCAGGGACTAACTTGGCATCGATTGGCAGGTGGTGAGCAATTGCATTGTGCATCACTTGTATATTCCAATCCTTTTATTATTACTGTTGTCATTTTATTAGTGTTGTCATTATCATTACTAGTTTCTTCTTTTCTGTTCTATTAAACTGTTCTTATCTCAACCCACAAGTTTTACTTCTTTTCCTGATTTTCTCCCCCATCCCACTGGGTGGGGGAGAAGCAAGTGAGCGGCTGTGTGGTGCTTAGTTGCTGGCTGGGGTTAAACCACAACAACATGAGGAAGGCAACAATAGGCAGGTTAAGGAGAGAAAACAAGGACAACAGAAAAGAAAACCCTGCAGAGAAAAGGCCCTGACTGCCCTGTTTTTAATGGGATGTTTTTCCCAGGGAGGTGACAATGGCACTGCCAACGTGTAGGATCATAGGATAACTCATGTCAGAAGGGACCTCAGGAAGTCTATGTCCAACCTTCTGCTGAAAGTTGGGTCAGCTGTGGAGCCAGGTAAGGTCACCCAGAGCTCTACTCAGTCTGATCTTGAACATCTCCAAAACTGGTAAAAGTTCATCAGATGAAGTAAAAAAAAAAGCATCAATGGAAAGAGGTCTGAAGTCTAAGATGCATGCAGCTTTAAAGATGCAGCTTTCCATGCCTGTTTTTACCCCGTTTGTATAGTCGAGCTTCCTAATTTGTTCAGAACCTATCTATGCTGTGCTGGTTGCCACATCGGGCAATTACAATTGACTTTACTATAGCAAATTGACATAAAGGGAGCAAAACACATGGCGAGTCTTTTGCCCCCAAATTCAAAACAATTAAAGAACAGGGCCACTGCATGTAATTTTTTGCTTACAGTAATCCTCCTCTACTCCAGAAAGCCCTCATGACAATTCTGCTCTCCAGCTCTCTCCTCAGAAACAGCCATTTGCCTTTGGGGCTCCCAATGTTGCTACCATCCTTGCAATATCATAACACCTGAGTGACACTATTCGCTTGGGAACAGAGGAAAAAGAAACACACAGTTTCTATATACCTCCTAATAAGGAAATTTTTAATGTCAACGTCTAGCAAGCCTGCAATTCTGACACCCATGAAACTGGACTTCAGCTGATGTCAGAAATTTGATTCCATACTTACACAGCTTCAATTAACAGATTACTTCAGTCTCTTTTATATAAAGGGGCTTTTATATTAAAGCTGTTGGGGACACAGAAATACACTTAGAATTACACTTTTGTCAGACAGAAGAGAATAGGCCCAGCACAGAGTACTGAGTGCCTGTGATCAATGCGAGGGCAGACTGGATGATCAAAAAATTCTGTCTCATCTTAAATTCTCTTAATATATTATATTCACTGCCAATTCTTCTGCTAGGGTCCTGCCCCAAAGCCAAACAATCAAAAGAAAATTCTATGCTGCAGCCACTTCTGTTAAACATGTGATCTGCTCTCTTTATTTTTAAAATGCAGCAACATACCAGGGTCTTTGCACTTAAAATCTGGTATGAATGCAATACATCTTGCAGTACTTAGTTCTCTGTTTATCCCCAGAAGAACCTGCTGGAGTAATTTCTACAGAAGGAGTCTAGAAAATATATATCTAGGTTTATAAAACGCCTAAGCATAACAGTGAGTAAGAAATAGATGATCAGGATTAGTTACAAATTTAATGATAATAAATTGCTTTATCAGCTAAGCTGTTCCAAAGGTGGATACTAGTAGTACAAAAATAAAACAATAATTAAAGATGAAGATCTACTGCAAGAGATCTGTAATGTGTTGTGAAAACACTGCTTATTTTACTGTAGAAATGGAAAAAATGGGGTTGCGAGTGAGGAAGTAAGTTAAGATCTGAAGGAAGAAGAATCCTCTGTGTATATGTCGTACATGTGCATCTTTAACCTGGTCACTGTCTTACTGAGAGTGTCTAACTCTGCTCTTGTACAATCTAAATTTTCTCCTGTGCAATTGTGTGAACTACAAGGCAGAGGACTTAGGCTTTCAAGTATGCTTCCTGAAAGGTGACAGAGCAACTGCTTATCCTGCTGATACATAATGTGTAAAAAAGGTTGTAACATAATAGCACCCAGATACTACAGACAGCAGTGGGTTTGAATGGTATTAGGCAATGCATAGCCAAGAAATAAAAATGGCCTTTAAAGGTAGCCTTCATTTAAATATATAAACACAAACAATGGATAAAAATACTAAGCAGAAACCAGAAATTAAAAAAAACCCCACGAACACCAATATTGCGCAGAATAAATCTTTTGCATAGTGAATTTAAAGAAACTTACATGCAAGGGGTTCCACTTCCCAGCCTTCCAGCACAGCACAAGGGAAAGGATAAACAAGCAGAGTAAGAGACAATACGAAGCGCTCTTTGAAGTCACTGGTGTGATTCAGACAGGACAGCTGAGGCTAATAACCACTAAAAGCAGAGGAGACTGAAGTGTGGCTTCCAGGCAAAATACAGTTCATGAATGCACTGTCTTTCATACAGAGCAAGTGGTAGATTCTGGGCCTAGACCAGTGCAAGGCTAAGCTCTCCAGTACATTCACAGAAAGCAGTTTTCTGCAAAACAATTCCATTCACTTTGGGGGTGGTCACATGTCTAAACCATCTACTCAGGCACTCTACTTTTTAAGGGCAAAATGCCCTGTACTTTACATGATCTGTAAACATTAGTTCTATCATCTAAATGTGAGTGTTGTACCTGCACAGCAGGTGTAATGGGGCTAGCATTTCTGTGAATTATATCTTCCTGTCAAATGTAACAATGGCAGCAAGAGACTAAATTTTATCCCAAAATGTGGGATATGCTGCGGGAATCCTAGAAGGAAAGTACATAGCCTGTCGCAGAACGTCATTAAAACCAAAACCCAGAAGAGGCTGTGATTTGTAACTTTGCCACTAGCAAAAGTAGCAGAATTCCAATTTGTATTATTATTACTATTGCTACCAGCTGGAAAATGAACACTTTGCTAACAACTACTATAAAGAAAAAAACCAGAACTGGCAGCCCCAAGAAAGCATTTTGCTTGGGTATTTTTTTAATCCAATTTCCCTAATGTAGTTTGGTTCAGTGTACCAGATTATAAAAAAGAAGTGTGGAAGCACATATAAATACAATCACTATAAAGAGTATATTAACTTATCTGACATTTGTTAGAAGGAGTGGAAGAAAGTTTCCATGAACGGAAAGAAGAGTTTACATAAAACAACATGTGTCTTCAGTAACATGTAATGGATTAGAAAGAAAAAGTAACCAAAAAGTCAGTGACCTTGTATTGATATTGAAAATGTTAAAGTCCTAAACATGAAACAGAACTGTGCTGTCTTACCTTGCCCTTTGAAATAGCTTTGTAGGCTGCCTTTATGATTAGGTAAGACCAAAAACAGTGCAGAATTTGAAGAATCACAAGCAGCACATTGAAGACCCACAAGGCAGGAAAATTGCCCAGAGCTTCATACAGTTCAAACAATGTTGTGTTTAGTATCCTAGAAGACAAAGGGACAGAAAAATAATCACACTTTCCTTAAGCAAACAATCTGAAAGAAGCCCTTTTTATATCAAGATGACAAGTACTTGTTTAGATGGGATCCACATGGATAGTTTGTTCTCAAGAGTAATAGTGACTTGGACTGAATTACACAGGTGTCTCCAGAGAGAAACATCAAAATGTTGCTTTCAGTGTTGAACTTCATTTTGCAAACATCACATATAGAAAACAAAGATCCTCAGTGTGCATTTCTTCTCTTTTATAAAGCTGGCAGGTGTTGGTTGTCTCAAATAACTCCTTCCCTGATTAATAAAAGATCACCTTATTCCATTTTTTTTTAAATAAAGCTTTTCCATCTCAACTGCCTCCAGTAGGGTTTTGGTGCCCCCACATTAGCACAGGGTAAGAGCATGTATGAGGCTGTTATACCACAGTGCAAACCACATGTTCTTCAAACCATGTTCCCAGGCTGTGACAGTGAGCTGCAATCTCTCCCATGTTACACGAGACAAATCTACCACAAGCCGGGTCACGCTCCCTAAGTACTCCCATCTGAAGCCCTCTCTCCCAAACCCAATCTCAAAGCTGATGGGTTTGTTTCACTGTACACAGCTATGGATGTCTTTGCCCTCTTGGTATCAGCAAGGTGAGCGATGTGCTATGTGGAACTGAAAACAGTCTGAGACCATTCGATTAAAGTGAGACTTCAGTGGCATGTGAAACAATGGCACATGTGTGGCAGGATTCAGCCTCTTACGGGGTTTTCTAAGAATGGCGGGGGGGCTTTAGCTGAGCGCCCCAACATAAACTCTTATTTAGTGGAAACCTCAGCACCAACAGGAATCCAAGGTCAAAATAATCAACCAGTCAAGGGGCTTAACCCTGGGTCTTGAACATCCTGGGTGCCTGCACTAACCACTGAGGTACTGGGTAGCTCTGGTGGCCACTTTTTGCACAAAATCCAATTTGCACACCACGTACATACAAGCAAGTGCAAGGTTTAGCAGTTACATAAAGGACAGGTGGACAACAGGGATACTTGGGGGCGGTAAGGGGTGGGAGACCTTATTGTAGCCTTTCAATACTCAAAGTGGGCTTATAAGAAAAATGGGGACGAACTTTTTAATAGGGCATGTTGTGATAGGACAAGGGGTAACGGTTTTAAACTAGAATAGGGTAGATTCAGACTAGATATAAGGAAGAAATTTTTACATTGAGGGTGGTGAACCACTGGAACAGGTTGTCCAGAGAGGTGGTAGGTGCCCGATCCCTGGAAGCATTCAAGGTCAGGTTGGATGGATCTGAGCAACCAGATCTAGTTGAAGATGTCCCTGCTCATTGCAGGAGGAGTTAGACTAGGTGACCTTTAAAGGTCTCTCCTAACCCAAACCATTCTATGATTCTATGAAATTTGGGAAGTTCTATACATTTGAACCAAGTTTTTGAGAATCAGCATTTCAGATGCAGGCAGTAACAGAGATGTTACAATATGACTTTAGAAACTTTGTGAATACAGCACTAATTATTCTGCCCAAATACTCCGCCATAGCAGACAATTCAATGTGGACCTCAGCAAACAGCCTGAGAGCAGAGAGTGGACAACAGACAGTAGAAACAATGGCATTTTTGGAAACAAATAATGATCTATGAATGCCTGTTAATTAGGGGGAGAAAAAGAAGGCAATATAAGGATTTGTCAACCTGCATCCATTTTCCCTGCTGGTGTAAAAATTAATTATGAAGTCCATTGCCTTTATGTTCTTTCTTTTTTAAAATTAACTATCACATGCTAGCCACTAGATGGCACGTTTAATCAAGCAAACGACTGCACAGATCGGGCTGCACCAGCCTTGTCTGAAGGCAGGAGATGTAACTGAGGTCCTGTAAGGGCTTCAGAACAGCACAGCTCTCATTTAAAAAGTTAGAGATACTGGGCTCAGCTTTTTAAGAAGCAATCACATTTGCCACAATCCTTTCCAACAACATAAAAATCAGCTCAAGTAGTATTAATAAGAAGTATGTACAGACAGCAAACCCAGAATACAACACTTGGTGGTAATGATTTATGCATATGAACAGCATTGGTCAAAAATCAGCCAGTGATTTCTATCTAATACACTGGCCTTAATACTGTAGGGCATTTAATAATAGATTTTCTACCTTTTTACTTTTGCCTTCTTACACCAAACTGCACGTTTGCTTCACAATTTATTGAGAAGTGGATGTTTTATAACCATACTATACAGCTGTGTTTTTACACTGTCTTCTGTTTATGGAGTGAACATCAGAAAAAGGAACTGTTTTCCAGTTTGCAAAAACCCCATCATATTATTGCTTCTGTCAGCTAAAGCTCTTCAGTCTCAGCTTTGTGTAATTTGTTCTACCAATGGTAGCTCATGGCACAGCAATACCCCACTTTATAATTCAAGGAGATGCTCTCATGCATATCAAAACACAGCTGTAGTCAGCACTGTTCTACTTCACCAGTACTTATTTCAGTTCTAACCACTATATCAAATTCAAACTTGAAATCAACAACACCTGTATGTAAAGCTACCATTGTTTACATCCAACTGTCTTTTTTATGTCTAAAATTTTGTATGCTCCAAAATTGTAAATGCAGTTTCTATAGGTTTCTGTTTATATTTTCATTCACTGGACCAAATTCACCTCTGCGGAATTCCCTAGGAGTCAAGTCAAAAAAGCAGCATTAGAGATGTAGATGGTCCGTTCTTGCAGAATTCCAAAATATCAGGAAGACAGCAAGGCCAAAAAGAGTGCTTCTGGTTCCAAAAGCAGTTTCGCTGTGCAAATGAGTCATCTACTGCATATTAGACACGGGAAATAAGCCTTCATTGAAAAAGCAGACCTCTTTCTAACCTGCTCATGTCTGGCAAACTAAGGACAGGACTGGAACTCTCCATTAAAGCTGTAGAAAGGATCTCACTAATTGCTCAGCAATGCTAAGAGGGGTTAGTGACCTGACGTGCAGGCTAGGTGTGCAGATGGAGCTAAGGCTATATCTAAGCAGGTAGGGCTGAGCAGAAACTGAATGAAAAATACAGAAAACCACAGAAAAAAATGGAGGAAAGCAAATAAACCTTCTCTCTCAGAAGAAATCAATGATTTCATGTCAAAAGTCTGAAATGGGGGGAAAAATCATATGGTTTGTGGGCAGAATACAGAGAGAAATTCTACTTGTAGAGACTGAGGAACAGAGGGAGGGAAGAAAGGTTAGACAACTTTCCACCAGTTCCACTGCTGAAAGGATTGAATGGAAGCATTTTATCCAACTACACAAATAAGAGGGACTGGAAAAACCAGCATGAGAATGGATTACATGAAGGAGAAAGTGCCTATAGGATGTACATGCAAATAAATCTTAGGTTCAAATACTCAAAAAGACATTCAGGCACTTAAATCTGCAAACATGCTTGCTGGAATTTTTCAAAGCTCTCTAGTGGTTAAATCCCAGTTCTCATAATGAAGGCGGAAATGGATTCTTGGCTATCTGACTTGAAACAGCTGGCCTTGATCTCACAGGGAGAAATTACTTTAAGCTGCAAGTGCTCTACTTCTCTGAAAACTTCGGTCAACATTTCTCAGGTCTCTGCAATTTGAAACAAAATGTTAGCTTCTGCTTTTGAAAGTAGGTTCTGGACTGTAGCAATTTTCTTGAGGCCCTGAAAAATTCTGATAGCTGGATAAAACAACACAATCTCATGAAAGGTATTCTTCCCTTGTTAAATGCATCCCAAGCAGGGTTGTGCACCTGGCTGCGTGAAGCTCTCCGTTTTGTATCTTGAATTAAGTAATGTGGCTGATGAAGGCAAATGAAAACAAATTCACCACTTAAGATCCAATCTACTCTTACAGAAATCTGTGGTAGACTTTCAGGAATGCTGCCACAGTATCTGAGCCACTGGGAAAGGTAATTTTGTTCTTACTGTACTACTGCTCTAATTGAACACTCAGAATAAAATTAACACATTTTCAACAACTACTAAACAATCAGCTGCATCACATCAATGATAACACAGGTTTTTCCTCTACTGTCTAACTCTTTATCTAGCCAGCAAAGCAGTACTTGGGAGGCTACCGGCAACAGGCCTATACACTGACTCAGACAAGATTACACTCCCTCCCCTCAACTTAGTGGGCACAAGTCCAGGCTCTTGGATAACAGTTATTAATTCCTGGCAAGTTGTTCACTTGTCTTGCACCGGGGATGGAAGGAGAAAAGGGAGATGAAGCTTCGAAGACAGATAAAGAAAGAGAGGGATGGGTGGAAGCATAAATGCTTATTTACATTTGTCTGAAAATTGCCAAAAACGTGCTGTGTTTGCTTCTGAAAGGATCCTGAGAGGAATGAAAAGAGGTGAGAAAGAAGGCCATGTGGAAAGAGTAGGCATTCTTCCAGACAGGCAGGAAATTAATGATAAATTCTGCACAATGAAGCATAGCAGGGTGATGGGCACTATTATCGCATCCAAGGGGAGCAGAAACTGTGCAGCTGAAATGAGTGCTACTGCAATTTGGCTTAACTTCTGCAGCCCTGACCAGTGACCAACATACTGTGCATGCAACATGCTGAATGAAAGGCATGTTGTTACCACAGTGCAATAGCCCGAAGTCTCAAAATATGTCTAAGGACAGCGAAACATGATACCAGCTTGTCTAAATAATTCAGAATAAATGTTTATCTCCTTTACCAAGTGTATATTAGACAACAGTTTTCTATACTGCACCATAACCAGCTGCACTTGGGACATCTTCAAAACTGCATTCATTACAGAGCAAACAGATAATTACATTAGTGCAAGTAATCTGACGATACTACTGACAGCAATGCTTCAAAGTTTCTGCTGTTTTGAAATTTTCCTTTAAAAAAAGAAACAATTGCACTTACTTCTGCCACAAAACATAGCAGTTTATTCTCCATTATATATGGTAAAAAGTGACCAAGACCAGAGAACAGTCAGGAGTCCTAAATTCTTGATTTAGCTGTTCTATTAACTTATTATGTGATCCAAAAAATTTTCAAATTTCTTTACATAGTTTACTTTTTGTTAAAGATGGGCAGAAGTTATTGGTAGCATCGTGTCTGCCACATAAAGATGCTGGGAGAGTTCATTCATTAGCTTGTTTATAAACCACCATGGACTACTTGCTTAAAAGATGCCATAAAACTGACAGGTAAAAAAAAAAAAATCACTGAGATTCACAGAAAAAAAAAGAGGCAGTGGAGTGTGAAAGCACAACATGTATGTGCACATGTTGATCAGCCACAGGATGATAAATCAGCTACACTTCATCAGCAGTCAAGATTTATCTCTGGGATTTAGACCTTGACTGAAATCTAATAGGACTTCATATCCCAGGCTGTCCTAGTTACTTGTAACAACAATGCTAAGCTAACTTTACACAA
>VYZV01003362.1:51961-74374 GCA_013401275.1 Pandion haliaetus | reverse complement strand
TCACTCCCCTCCTAGAGGTGGGTCCGACATTTTGGCGCGTCCGACATTTTGGGGCGGCGAATTTTCCGGCAGCTTCTTAAAGGGGCCGCCTCTGCAGCCCCCCTCCCCTGCCACCAAGGAAAACCGCGCCACACAAACCCATAACACAATGAATGTTTTGGGGAAGCAGAAACAAAGCTAAAAGATTTATTTTCTTTCCAGTTACTGTCTCAAAATGTTGTTTCTTCCCTTTTTTTCATTTTATTTTTGAAAAGTAGCTGAATGTACTTATCATAATCAGGGATTATACTAGTTACAGTTAGGAATAACTGAAGTAGTTAAACTGGAAAATAAGGCTGGACAACAGTACTGAGAATTTGAACAGAAAACTAGAATTTTCCTGGGATAGCAAAGCTCATGTGTCTGTAACATCACTGACTCCAGATCATTCACGTTTTTGTTTGAACTCCAACCAAAACAACAGTTTTGTGACCTACCTATCACTTACTGTGTTGAGGTAATATTAGCTAGCATGGTTACTAGGATGGCATGTTTTTCAGTTGGCCAGAAATAAACCCAGTTTATCACATCAGTTCTCTAGATGGTGAGTTTCCTGAATTATTTTCAATTTGTCAGGCAGATATAAAAGTAAGACCTTGTTCAGTGAATACTGAAATACGAGTCTTTATTTGTTCTATTTTCCAGCCTTACACGAAAACCATAAATTGTGTGCTCTCTCCCCTACTCAGCAGCTGTAGGTTGTAGGACTATTATTCAAGGCATAAACGTCTATAAAACTGTGCATAAAATGTTTTCCTCAACTTCGATTGCAAGTTGAAATATGCCACTGTATTACTGATGTTGATAGTTTCTATCGTTTATGTTAATGCCAAGTAGTTTAGTGAAGCTACATCATTATTTTGTGTTGAATCTCAGACAGAGGACACAGGATCTGAAGGGAATACATTCCTCTCAACAGAGTGTATAAACCCAAGCAGGTTCATAATCATACACATGTACATACTCATTCATTTACTGGGGAGAATCAGAAGGTGAGATAATCTCCCTGACAACATCTATAGCACTAAATTAAAAAGTGCAAGGAGCCTGTGTGTATCCCGAAGGCAGTCCATCAGTTTATACTCTCACAGTTTAGGATTAGTCTCATTATTGCATTGTTATCTTGGAAAAACCCACTTGGAAAACTGTACAAATCAGAAGTAGGGTATGAACTAAAAATTAAGCTGTGTGTAGCTCTTGTAAGTAGCACCTTTTCCTGGTTTATTTCTAATGTGAATCCAGTGACAGACAATTTCTATAAAGGGCATGAAGACTTTCCACTGACAAGCCTTTGTTATCCTCTATGATTTGCTTCAAGAACAGAACAGAGATTTTCTTGTAAACAGATGCTGACTGAATTTCCAATTTGGACAATTCTTTTCCCACACAAGCTGAGGGTTCTTACTGCATTTGTAGTTCAAAATCTAATAGATTCCCAAACCATCAAAACTCTTTATTGTGTTCCCACTTCATATTGTTGCCCATGTTGCATCTTTATTGAAATAGTAGTACAGTAAAGAAGCAGAAGGGTATTAAGTGCAGGAAAGTTGATGTGTCCCTACACACTTCTTATTCAAAATAATTGTGAACTTCTTACCACTGAAAGATTGGCTTCCTGTAAATTAATATTGCTTCATAATTGATTACACCTTTATTTGGAGTACATATGACACCTCTGGAAAGCTAGTTTGTGCCCCAGACATCTCTATATGTACCTGCAATCTTGACAGTATGAGTTATATGGGTGAATATTTACATACATTCTGCAAAATGTGCTGAGTGGCAATTCAAAAAGCAGTTTTCTCTGCTGGAGGTGAAGGAGGAACTGCTACACAGAAGCACTTGCACTGATCAGGCACAGCACGCTTAATGTTGAAGGAATTTCTTTCTCTGTCTGTCCTGTGTTCACTTTGTTATAGGGACTGTGACTCTTAACATATTATCTCCTTTGCATTTTCACCATGCATAAAATGTTTTACATATGCTGAAAGCAATTCTTTGCTTGCTTTTTTTTATACTGTAAAACCAGTTCTACCCACTTGTTAAGACGAAATTCCTTTACAGTCTCCTGTTTTTATGCCTGAAGGTTCCTCTTCTCTATGTTTGTGTTTACAGGAATCCTTTTTACAGTATATTCCTCCTTTCTTGCAATATGCTGGATCAACGGTTGGGGGGGGGGAGTTGTTTTTTGGGGGGTTGGTTTCTGTTTTCAGATTTTGAAATGTTCATTGCTTCAAAACCAAATAAACTCTTAAAATTTGCTTTTCAAGTTTCCCTTTCCATCTTCCACTCATATCCTAAAGAAAAGTAATGTAGTTGAAACTGACATGTCTCTGTGAATGTATTTGATCTACCAGATGTTTCTTCCAACTTTAATGTTCAGCTTACATAATCATGGAAAAATTTTTGCATTAACAAATATTTTTTCCTTATATGTTAACATTATTAATCATATTTCAGACAGATAATACAAAACTGGACTCCTTAACGTGGGTCTATAAACACTTATTCTGTATAAACTTGAAGAATGTTAATTTACTCAAGTGTGTCTTTATATCTTTATTAGCGAAATTTTAAGCTTTTTGGATTTTCTGCTGTTTGTAGTTTTATTTTCTAAAGGATTACATCTGGTTGATGGAAGTGACAGTGAAGATTCAATATAGTTGGATATCTGCAGAGCAGATGACTTACTATTATATAACATTAAAAATGTAAATTATGTGGAATTGACAATATGTGTATTAGTTGAGACAAAAACTAGCTTGCTGACGAATACCCAGCCTAGTTGTAATGAGAAGATATCCTGCTCTTATGGAGTCCCTGAGAAATCATCTGCTGGGCTTAGTTTTGTCTGGTTTGGTTTTGGAAAATCTTAGCTGAGAAAATTTAAAAGTGATTCACAGGTTGTAAAATTATTAAAAATAAGCAAACTAACCAATTAAAACAAGATCTGTCAGATTAATGGTTCAGAACAAACCAAATTCTTTAGATTAGTTTCTCATTTAGGTCAGAATAATATAAGGGGATTGGGAATATTTACTACTCCTGAAAGATTACACACAGACACACACTCCTTTGACTTGAATTACCCCTAATGGAATGAAAGTCACACCTGCTCTCGAAGCTTTGTCCCTGTTTTAAAGAATAGGGAAATTCCTTACAATTAGCATATTCTGAGGGCTCTGTTAACACAGTCATGTGGCTTCTAAACCAATGCTGGTTTATGCCCAGGCAAGAGAGATCTGGTCTCTTTAACAAATACAAGTAAAGATACCTAGTATAATTGGGCTTAATATCAAATACCTGCATGAAATACAGTGGTATATTATATTTATAAAGTCGAATTGAATAAGGTGATATTCTCTGTTGACCTGGATTTCCATGACTGTATTACTAAAAAAAAGAAGATAAGGAACCAATAAAGAACCTTTTTCAAGCATTGAGCCAATTAAGAGTGACTAGCTTACCCCCCTGTTGCCTAAAGCTACTCCTGTGTCTAGCAAATTTTCTCTAGACATAACAATTTGGATGTTCCAAAATGGAGCCAAGAGACAAAACAGCTGTTTAAGACAGTGGGCAGTTGAAGTCCACTGTTTAGATGTGCCTTTTGGATATAAGCCAAAATCTGGGAGTAGGTAACATCTTCCTGGATTGTATAGCAAAAGACAGTTGGATGTTAACAAAAATGAGGTTAGTTAGGCAAAGTATAATAATTTACTTTAACAACAATCCATTGCCAATAGATTTAATTCTAGAAAGAGGATTTAGTTGTTTAAAGGCTGATTGGAAAAGCTGTGCAGGAATGTAGTAGGATAGTATAACCCATCAACATAGCTGTCCAGATGGCTGAACTTTTGTTGCTGTACTATGAACTCTGAAACTCAAGTTCAGTAGTAGACATAGATGCCAGCACATGAAAGCTCACAAGAGAGCATTAGTCTTGAGGCAAGAGCTTTCAGTTTTCACCCCCTATGTATATTTCCAGCTTGACGTATGATGTGTGATTTTGGGCTAACCTTTTTCTCAGGTCAGTCCAGTGAAGGTCTAAGAGAGAACCAGGCAGTAATTGTGCAAAGTGATCTTGATGCAAATTCCCGTTGACAGCAAATCAGAAAAAGTGGGTGAGTTGTGACAGAAAGTAATTATGATATTCTCCTGTGTGAGCTGCAGATACATTTTCCAACACACAGTATGCAATCATTGAAGACTACAGTGTTCACTATTATGAAAACCATTTATGCATAGTTACAACTTCTATGTAAAATTGACCAAATAATGAAATGAAAGCTGTTCTGAGTAACTCTGCTATATTCTAAAAGAGCAGTTAATTGCTTCCGGATATATTAGAGTTTTTTGGTATTGTACAGATGTGTATAATCACTGCCTTGCCCTGCTTGAATAGCAGCCATCTGTTTGTCTTTGGATGATTGCAGCATTTAATAAATATACTTCTGTTTGTAATCTGAGAAGCAGTTACTCTTTCCCTGCCAATGTTAGCAGGATGGCATGACACATAATGACATTAATCTTTTAATACCACTAATGTATGTAAGTATTTTAACTGGCTGTCCTGGTTTTGGCTGGGATGGAGTTAGTTTTCTTCATAGTAGCTTGTACAGTGCTATGTTATGGATTTGTGATAAAGATAGCGTTGATGGTACACCAATGTTTTAGCGATTGCTGAGCAGTGCTTATGCAGAGGCAAGGACTTTTCAGCTTCTCACCCCACCCCACCAGCGAGGAGGCTGGGGGGGCACAACGAGTTGGGAGGGGACACAGCTGGGACAGCTGACCCCAACTGACCAAAGGGATATTCCAGACCATATGATGTCATGCTCAGCAATAACAGCTGCGAGAAAAAGGAGGAAAGGGGTAACATTCGCAGTTGCGGCCTTTATCTTCCCAAGTAGCTGATATGCATGACGGAGCCCTGCTTTCCTGGAGACAGCTGAACACCTACCTGGTGAGGGCAGTAGTGAATTAATGTCTTATTTTTCTTTGTTTGCATGTGCAGCTTTGTCTTTTGCTTTTAAACTCTCTTTATCTCAGCCCATGGGTTTTTGCACTTTTACACTTCTGAGTCACTTCCCCATCCCACTGGAGGGGAGTGAGTAAATGGTTGTGTGCTGTTTACCTGCCTACGAGGGTTAAACCATGACAACACTGGCTTAGACCAATACAAACTTTTTTGAAAGAGCTCCTATGATTCATTTAAGTCAGCTGTGCTAAATAAACATGTCAATTAATTGTAGAATTTATAGCAATCACAGCTGAGATGCTTTCTCTTTTCATCAATGAGATGATTTCCTAAGAACTGCTTAGAAAATTGTTTCATTATCCCTGTATTCTTATTATTTAGCTAAAGAAAAAAAGAGAAAAAAAAAGAAACTTCTAAGTCATTTCATTAATAAATGAACAGGAGCCTTGGAAACCAGAAAGTTATGTTGACCAGATACAAAAGAGTTGGTATTCAAACTGTCCTGGTTTCAGCTAGGATAGAGTTAATTGTCTTCCTAGTAGCTGGTACAGTGCTATGTTTTTGAGCTTGGTATGAGAAGAATGTTGATAACACACTGATGTTTTCAGTTGTTGCTAAGTAGTGTTTAGTCTAAAGTCAAAGATGTTTCAGCTTCTCATGCCCAGCCAGCAAGAAGGCTGGAGGGGCACAAGAAGTTGGGAGGGGACACAATCAGGGCAGCTGACCCAAACTGGCCAATGGGGTGTTCCATACCATGTGATGTCATGTCTAGTATATAACCTGGGGGGAGTGGAGGTGGGGTGGATTGCTGCTCAGGGACTAACTGGGCATCGATAGGCAGGTGGTGTGCAATTGCATTGTGCATCATTTATATATTCCAATCCTTTTATTATTACCGTTGTCATTTTATTAATGTTGTCATTATCATTATCAGTTTCTTCTTTTCTGTTCTATTAAACTGTTCTTATCTCAACCCATGAGTTTTACTTCTTTTCCTGATTTTCTCCCTCACCCACTGGGTGGGGAGGAAGTGAGTGAGTGGCTGCATGGTGCTTGGTTGCTGGCTAGGGTTAAACCATGACACAAACACAGTGTGTAGTTACACTATGGTTTTTTTGTTTCTGAAAGATTTTGTTTTAATGTTGAGTAACACTTCAGAAATATAAGTGAAATATAATTACAGAGAATACAGAATTGTAAATAAATAAAATAGCAGATATTTAATGTTTAAGTATTTTTTACCCTGAAAGCTGAGTATATCAGAAAGAACACTTAATGCTGCCCCCAACTTTACAAGTACAGACATTGACAAGCTTAAATCAGATGAGATACCAAACAACTACTTTTAAAATTTTGATGGTCAACAAGGGAACAGTGGAAGAAGATTTCATTCAGATTATTTTTGAAATGCGGATTAAGTTTTAATCAACATCTCTAATTTTTTTTTTCACTTCATGAATAGTTACAGACAAATACAGAAACTGTAAGAGAATCAGGATGTACCTTTTAAAGTATGATGGACAGTGAACTCTTTTACGGTTGATGCTTTCATATAGTTACTCTAGATTTCAGAATTACTCAGTGTTGTTAAGAACTACTGAATCAGACTCTTCTGAGCATTCTGTTGTGCTTCATGATGTACAAATCATGAAAATGGCAATTTTTCCTGATATGAAGAAGTTCCAGTCTTTGAGGCCAGTCCTTTTCAAAATGGATTTACTTGTCAAAGGGACCATCTCAAAAAAAGAGCAACAATTAATGCCAAGTGAGACAGAACTGCACAGATGCATATCAGTATCTGCAAGGGCTATCAATGGAAGTGTCCTGAAAGCATTCTATGCCCAGCCTTCCCCAGAGGGTTGGGGTTGGGGGGCCCAAGGAGAAGGTAGAGACAGTGCAGCCAAGGGTGGACCCCATCCAGGCAGTGGTGGTGGGGAGCGAGCCCCCAGCAGTACTGCAGGATGGTCACAACTGGGGTCCAGCCTCTGACCTTGAGTGTTGCCTTCAGCTGAACATCTCCCTGGCCCTGCCTGAGCTGTGGTGCAGCCCTGCCCTGTGTGGTCCTGCTGAGCCAGGCCCCACCGGTGGGCTAATCCCTTGGCCTGGCCTTGCACAACCCCGTTCCCGTGGTCCTGCGTGGCCATCCCAGGGCTGTGTCTGATCGTTGTTCCCCTCACTGGGCCTGATCCTGACCCCACAGGATCCAGACCCAGGGAGCTGGCAGCCCTGACAAACTGCAAATTGAAAATCTGCACATCTGTCCTCCATGTGGGCAAAACAGCATTCATAAGTATCCACAGTTTTTCGAAGACTGAAGACCGTATGTAGTAGTTCAGAGATGCCTATACCTTTCGGATGAGATAAGTGGTGCTATTTTTAACTTTTTCTCATGTTTGATCATGAAGTCCATATTATTCTAACCAACAGCTCCACAAAGGTGATAAAAATTATATACTGTTTATCTTTGTTCCATGAACTCTAGTACTAGATACATCTTACCTAACTTGAGGCACTTCACTAACAGCCACTTCATCTAAGCTTCCAGTGTAACGGAGGAGGACAGGTTCTTTCAGGAAACAATTCAACTGTTCTAAAGAGATTAATTCCTGTCCTGAGGTGGTTATTTTGCTACATGAACTGTCTGTTCTGAATAAAACAGTCTTAAATTAGACATCTTAGTGCCTAGGGATATATGTAGGTCTTTCCTTTGAGGACAAGATGAGCTTTCTGAGAATTTGCAAGTGAAGAATTCAAATGTAAATCCTTCCATGAAATATAGCTGCATTATCAATCTTTCTTTTTCTTAAAGAAGAAAATAGTAATTTATTTGAAAGAACACATACCTCAAATTTTATACATATTAAGAATTCTTTAAGCTCTTATACGCAAGCTATATCTGAACAACCATGACTTTTTAAGAAGTGAGGGTATTAATTACTAACATATCTAATAATCATAATTAGATTCCCAGACAAAATAAAACAACAACAAAACTCACAACTGAAAACAACGATCCAGATGAAAGTTGAATACATAAATGCCTCATTTAAGGAAGAATACCCTCAGAAATTTAAAAGGATGAAGTACTTAATTCTTTGAAAATTCAGGGTTAGTTGGGACCTAAGGAATATGTGAACATGTCAGTAAACATAAATACTGATATTATGTAAAACAGAATTATTATTAAAGTATCTAGTTTCATAGTCTTAAATCAAAGTGTTTTTAAAATAATTCTTGTGGGTGCATTTTCATCCTTTAACATGTTTATGCTTCTTAAAAATATACATATAACTGAAATTTCAGAATCTGATTTTGTGGGTCATGCAATAACTGCAACCATTGTTTTCTGGGTTTGTTTTTTTCTTTAACTTACTGATGAATGTTCTCAATTCAATTTAATCTGAACAAACTTTAGATTTGGGAATAGAGAATTTCATTTAACTAGCTAGGCATTCTGAGGGGTAGAAATTCTCCCTGAGTTTCCCAAATGTAAGAAAAGCCTTATGCAAAATCCATTTATTAATAGAATACACAACCCACCACATGATTAGCCAGTTGTGTATATTGCCTGCTTTACTCTACTCTTCTGGCTGTTAGTCTTGTTTTTACGGAAGGCGTTTTTTGGTTTGTTTAATTTTGGTTTTGTATTTTGTTTTGGGGTTTTTCTTCTGTGTGTGTATGTGTGTGTTGTTTTTTGTGGTTTTTTTTTTTTTTTTCTTTTGAAAATAGATCAGTCACCAAAGGCTGGTCATGACTGCTTTTTCTGCTTCTTTTTAATTTAGACTTATAAAATAGAATAGCATGGTGAATTGAAGGACAGGAAAAAATTCACAGGAAATCTGGCTGGATATTGGCAATGAATGTAAGGGTTATCTTGACTGGGAGAAGATGGTTGTTTTTAATAATTACTATAGTTGGTAGTTGTCAGGCACATGTTTAGTGTGTGCTGCAGGGGAATCCACACAGCTCCCTCTAGGTAATATGACATGGGTAACAATAGCTGATAAGATAAAAATGGGAGTGCAGTGTTTGTGGGCACAATACCCAAAACTGCCTGGTCTGAGGCAAACTCATAAAGCTACAAGGAGATTAGCAAGCACAAATTTTGCTTAAGATGATGATCAACCGAATTAAAGAGTAACTAGATTACTGAGACACTTGGGGAAGTGAAGGAACCAACTTCATTTATACTTCACAAGAAGTATAAGAGAAGCATGGAGGTTCATGATTGTTGGGTGGGACCTTGAAGTGGGAAAGTGGTAAAAAAGTGGCAGCCACATCTGGTTTGGAACTGCCGGAATTCTCCTCGTATCATCATGACCTCTGTCTAGGCTTGACAGAGCATCTTCCACTGTGAGCAATCTGCATTTCCTTGCAGGATACCACAAACAGGTATTCACGTCTTGGATGTGTGTATTAACTTCATGGGGGATCTTTCTCACCAGCTTGCTCATTAGTGGATTGGTGGAAGAGACAAGGGCAAGCATGAATTTTGTTTGTAAACACAGGAGGTGTGTGTAAACAGAGCAACTTGCACTCCCAGAAGATGGGGTTTGTGCTCGTAACCCACATTTGCTGGGTTAGCAGTGCACTTCTATGTGAATATGTGAGGGGGAGGAAGGCAAGTTTAGAACTTGAGATTACTCATAGAAGGGTGTTTGAAATCTGTAGCTGCATATTTGCATTTTGTGAGTAGCTAGCATTGTAATTTATCTGTCGTGTTGTTAATATTGATCCTGAATGTACAGTTCACTGATTGTTGGTTAATTGAATGTTTTTATAATAAATGAATAAACCACCACTTTGATCCTGATTTGATTTAAGCTGTGCAAGCTAAGCAGTTTTCCCCTGTGACAATGTATAATTGTTTAAGTTTCTGTGAATCCAAAATGTACTTTAATGCAATTTAAACAGACTGATTCCCCACATCTAATGACTGAAATTATTACTGGAGTTCTGTGATGATGAGACAATAGGTTATTGCTTTTCTTACTTCTGTGTCAGCTAGTGTATATGGATTTTCTCGGAATTGTACATCAAGTTATTTCTGTTAATATGTGTATTCTGAGAAGGATAAGAATGCACTACTTCTAGCAAGGACTTCAACATGTTCCATACACAAAAATTTATTTTTAATAGGTTATCTCTTACAAGAATAAATATGGTGTAATTAAATGTTTCTGTAACATGAAATAGTATTGTATGAATATATGTACACACACATATGCACATAAATAAGTATTTAAAACAGCTGAAGTTGCAGAGTACACTCCATTTTGAGGTTCACTGTGAAGGAAATCACTTGAAAAAATACTGTCCTTTAATGACTTCATCTTACCTGTTACACTGACTCTATTGGTTTTGGTTGCTGAGTAAACTACTGCTGTTACAAATCTAATACAGCTTTTACCCAAATAGATAAGATTTTTGCCTTTGCTGGTAGAAGTCCATAGGCTTTTTAATGAACTTAAAATGCAGAGTCTCAGGACTTGTTTGGGCTTACCTTGGCCTGAGGTGGTGTTTCCACACTTGTTTATTGGTCAAGTGACTATTGCTTGACCTGTCCCCAGCTTTTTGTCTGGGAATACTACATATGATAGAAGTCTGACCAATGTAGGTAACGTGATGACAACAAATTATAACTTCCCCTTCCTGCACCTGTTCTTCTTGAGGAAGTCTGAAGCAGCAGCATTAGGATCAAAAGGAACACTTTGATGAACGTAACACCAACAAAAAGTGGAAGATACTGTTTACCTTTGTAGACCAATTTTGGCTGCGTTATGAATTAGACTTTTCTGCACTAATTAGGTAGTTTGGTATTAGACTAGATCTTCAGGAACAGTCTAGGTATAAGATTGTTAAAAAATTAGTTAGGCTAGCCATACTGATGTTGCATATGGTAATAAAAATCCTCATTCCACATGCTCTTTCATGACAAACAGCAGATGTTACAAGGTTGCTGACCTCAACATTACTAAGAGTGGAGCAAAAGTAAGGGCCCAGATAAGTTTAAATGCTCGGCACTGGATTTTCCATTTAAAGCTGAGTAGCTGTTCCTTTCCTTTATTGCAACTGTTCAAAGTAAGTACAAAAGGAAAACACAAAGGGGAAAAAAAAAAACCAGGAAGAAAAAGTGACAGCTTTCTCATGCTAATAGGATGTTTGGGTTCTTGTTCCTCTTGGAGGCCTTACCTTCACTAAGGCTCTCAGCAGTGACTTCCAGCAGAGTTCTATTAATATAAATTCCTGTGTGCTTCCAGGGCTTTAAATTACAGTTGTTAATGCATGTGAATTCTGTGGGATCAAGCCCAAGGAGGAATTCTGAAGATAGATGTAAATACTAGAATGTGTGGAGGCCATTAATGAATTGTATGGACACTTTTCATCAAATGCTTCTTATCACATGGTTTTGTATGTTTCTCTCTTGTAGCTTCTGAACTACTAGGCTGTTATTTATTAAATTTGACAGAAAGGTAGAAAATATAAAATAAATTAACTCTGTATGTTTTGTGAAAATAAGCATCCAGGTAGAGAAGATAAATGTCAGTTACAATCTCACTGAGAGAAAGGATTTTAGATTCCACTTTGCAGGGCAACACGGACACACGTGAAATCTCAACCACAGAACAAAACTTCAGTCTTAGCTTGTTCCATGATAAAAATCACAATTAACCAGAGTCGGAATCATGAGAAAAAAAGGTTCCCTTAATTCCATTCTTTTCAGGATAAATGTTAACAGTGGTGTGTATGGTATAGGTGTATAGCGTGAACACATGTATATAAAGTTAACAGAAGAATAAACTAATCGTACAGCCCTTTGAGTCAGGATCTACCATGCTGATCTTTTGAAAGAAGTACTATTTTTCTATAGCTTTGATTCACATTCTGGCTATCCCTCTGAGTTGGAACTAAGTCCAGAGGCAAGAGCTCATTTCCTTTCAACATAAACATACAGAGAGTAGCCATGTTTTACATTTATAGGGTCCAATATGGCAAGGTGCCTTAAGAACATACAGTGTCTAAGCATGTCAACTGTCCTTTATATGGCTGGACTTTTAGATCACTGAGCATCTCAGAGACAGAATCCATTGAGCGCAAAAGGAAAAGGCTTATTATAGATTTAAACAGAAATTAACTAGTATAGGTGAGCCTATACAGCCTCAATATATAGCTATTTTCCTTGCTAGTATAGCACAATTTGTTCTTTTTTAATTTCTCCAACATAGGATGGTCCTGCTAGAAGGTTTTTTTTCATATTGAGATGTTACAATTTTTGATTGCTGATATTGCTCAATTTGTAAACCACGCTTTCTCTTACACTTTTCTGTCACTTTCTCTGAAAAAGAGTGGACACATCTTTACAAACATATAGATGATGGATGTTTCAAGAGGTATCCTCCTTAAATTCTAAATGCAAAAAAAACCAACCCAGTGTTTAAATCGTACTTGTTAAAATTCCAATCTAACTGATTTTACTTCTTTGATCACCTGTCTGTAGTATTTGGTTGGATTCTAGTTCATAGTTTATGTGTTCTTAGGCCATCTGAGTTAGATCAGCCAAAGATGTCTTAGCTTAACTACACATGTGCTTCTGCTTAGTATAACTTAGCCTTTCACAGAGTTGTGTTAAAACACGTACATTTCTCAAAGAATTACTTAAATAAGATTGCATTACTTGTTGACAATTCACAAAAGACACATAGACATTGTCAAAATAAATAAATAACTAGTAACCTCATCCCACACCCCACACACTTCAATTTCCTTTTTTGTTCTTCAGAATTTTGTAAGAATCATTTCTTTTCTCCTCCCTGTACCTTGCTCAGTCAACTAGGGTTTTTTTTCCTTAGTTACGGATTATCACAGGGGTTTTTTTTTCAAGATTCTCTAGTTGTCTATATCTTATGTTTCAGAAGGCTTGTGCCCCTAATAACTAGATATGCAGATTTAAATGGTGAAAAATATTCTAGCACTGGAGGTGCAATGTACCTAAGTTCACTTACAGTGAACTTATCGGCAGTGGAGATGTAGCTGTTACATGTGGAAGGATGAATCAATTATAATGCAAAAGATGATATCAAAAACAGGTCAGCTGAAAGGATTTCTAAAATTTCTATGTGTCTTTCTTGACTGTAAATGTGACTGAGGGTGAGTATCTCAGAACAGATCTATTTGAAGATGCTTAAAATTAGATCAGGCGATGTCCACTTCCAATATTGGTTTAATGACCATGTAAGAATTGACCTATTGCTTAATTTTCAGTATTATTTAATTTGCAGATATCTGTAGTTGACAGGTACCTCCCTTCTCTCTTACCTTTACTTTTGCCAGTGTCCACACAGACACTCAAATGCCTGCCTGGGCAAGTGAGCATAGGGTTGACACAATTATATTTGCCTAATGAATTGAAGATTGATGATTAAAGCATTTATTTTGGATGTGGAAGAATTGATTTCTGGTGTGAACTTTGAGGAAATAAAACTCTCAGCCTAGAGGGAATAAAACTCTCATTTCCCACGTTTTGAGAAAGTGCTCACATAAAATTCACATAAAAAGGAAAGAGGGTGACTTCAGCCATGCATCCAGGACTCTGTTGTACAGAGGCACCTGGGAAAGCCAGGCTGTCAAGGAGGGTGTTCACCTGCTGCCCCAAGTGTGAACTTGCCTCCATTCCCTCCTTGCCTTTAAGCTACTGCCTTCAGCCTGGCGGGGGGGAGATACAGGATCCCCTTGATCTNAGGATACAGGATCCCCTTGATCTTGGTTTTTTTTTTGTGGTGGCTGTTCCTGTTTCTGCCTCAGGGAGGGAAGAGCGTGGTTCTACCAGTCTATCTCTTTCTCATACTCCCTGATGCTCCTTAAGCTTTCTACTTCCTCTTGTCCCCTCTTTGCACCCTCCCTTCAGGTGTTTATATATATTGATAAGATAACCCCTGAGTCTTCTCTTCTCTAGATTACACAGTCCTAGCTCTCTCATCCTTTCCTTATAGGAGAGATGCTCCAATCACTTTAGCATCTTAATGGTCTTTTGTGGATTNGTTTTTTTTTTGTGGTGGCTGTTCCTGTTTCTGCCTCAGGGAGGGAAGAGCGTGGTTCTACCAGTCTATCTCTTTCTCATACTCCCTGATGCTCCTTAAGCTTTCTACTTCCTCTTGTCCCCTCTTTGCACCCTCCCTTCAGGTGTTTATATATATTGATAAGATAACCCCTGAGTCTTCTCTTCTCTAGATTACACAGTCCTAGCTCTCTCATCCTTTCCTTATAGGAGAGATGCTCCAATCACTTTAGCATCTTAATGGTCTTTTGTGGATTTCTCTCCAGGATGTCCATGTCTCTCTTGTACTGAGGAGCCCAGAACTGGACGCAGGTCTCCAGATGTGGCATTGACAGTTGTGGGGAGATGGGAAGGATCACCTCCCTTGACCTGCTGCCAGTACTTTGCCTAATGCAGCCTAGGAAATAATTGGCTTTTTTTGCCGCAAGGGCATGTTGCTGGCTGATGTTGAACTTCGTGTTCACCAGGACCCCCAGGTCCTTTTCTGCCAGGCTGCTTTCCAGATGGTAGGCTCCCCAGCATATACTGCTGCATGGGTTGAAATATCATCTCCTTTATAGAAATCATATGAAATATGGAAGAAATAATTAGAAAATATAATAACATTAATTGAATATCATGTTAAAAAATCAGTATTATTTTACAAAAACAGTTTCTAAATTCCTTTAATTTTTTTTTTTCAAGAAAATACTGCTGTCATTTATATATTAGTGAACTTCCAATTATTTTATCATCTTTAGTATGTTGGGATTTCAGGAATAATTATCTGAAAGTTTAATAAAATGTACAGAATGATGAACTAAAACTATGTTCATTGCTTATAACACAGAGAGTTTCATCTGCTCAAGGGCAGGAAAAAAATTTTACCAGAAGATTTATGACTACTTAACTCATGTTCTGCCCTCTCTTATATCTATCCAAAGTGCATTTCTTGACCTTATGTATGGGTAAACCCTTTTAGTAATGATTTATGTTTGAACCACCATTTCTAAACTAAATATGCAACCCTACAGTATTCTGATGTTTCTGGTGCATATCTCAAAACATTATAGTCTTCAGTTTTGAAACAGAGATAGTAAAAAATAAAGATAATGTCTTCAAAATTTGATTAGTATTTAAATGAGGATTTATTCTGACGTCAGAAACAATGTGAGGAATTAAAATACACACACATTTAAAATAAGAATAATAAAATAATAAACTCATATGGAAAAATAAAAATGAAAGCAGTAGCTTTACCAGAAGTTCTAAATATATATTGCAGCATAGAGTTACACTTCCTCAAGGAGAAGTTTTTAAGAGGAACAAGGAATATTCACCTGGAAAATGAAGAACAGTATTTTTTCAAGAAGCTTCTAAAAAGGAAATGCTTCATTTAGAATAACATACTTTTTTTCAATACGCTCTTCTCCCTCTTTCAGAAATATAATTATCACAAAATTATATTTGACAACACTTTTATTATATTTACATATATATTTATATTTCTTTTTTTTTTAATCACTACATATGCTACTCAATCATCTCCAGAACTGGATTTAACTTCAGCTTGAAATTCAGACTTCACAGAACTGATATTTTTAAGGTTTCTGCAATTTATTTAAGCTTTTTTCATATCCAAACAGACTTTCTAATTTGGCACTTTAAGTAGCAGTGCACATATTAAATTCTATGTATTTTAAGAAATTAAGATAGCTCAGTTTTCATGATATTGTAGTAGAACATTTTCTTGCAAATATTTTCTAAATCATGTATAGACTTTTTATTAAATCTCCCTCGAGACAGAGAGATAGATTATTCATCATGCAGTCTATATGTAGCTTTTTCTCAAGTTTTAGTCATTCAAAATGATTTCTTGAGAAATCAGCTTCTATCTGCCAAACCCTTCACAAGAAAAAAGACTTGCATATGTTAGGGAAAACTTATTTCCTAAAAGCAAAATATGGCTTCTGGTATTTAAAATGTGAATTAAATACTCAGAAATTGAAACTACCTTTTTATTATAAATTAAGCTTCATTGTCATCATCACTAAAAATCACTTACATAATTTACAAAATAATGACCTACTGTAAAAAACCAATGTCTAATAGCCAAAAAATACATTAGTTTCTTTTGATCAAAGTGATGGTAAAGTGACTCAATGTCCTCTATTTTTGTTGCTACTGAAAAAAAAAGACAACTCTAATTTTGGAAGATGAGGAAGAGGGATACAAATATTGCTATAACCCTGTAGTAGAAGCATAAATTCTCAATTTCTGTTTTATGCAGTATATCTTTGGAGTAATTAGCTGGATAAATTCTTACTTCTCACTTTTCTTTCATCTTGGACAAAGTGATTTCTCCCAAAGTCTTAAGTAGTATTGTTTGTTAAAGTGGTTATATAATGCTGAAATTCACACAATTTGATTGTATAAACTTTTTGCATCCTTTTAATATTCTTAATATGCTTCAATTTTGTCTTCCCAATAATCAGTTGAGCAAGTGTTAATATTTCTAGTTGTGCAGTAGTAAATTAACAAGCATATTTTAATATTTAACTTGAGACATAAGTAATCGTAAAGAAAAATAAAAATAATTGAATCTGTTCAATTTCTTTCCCAAGTGAAAGAGATGATATCTGTGGTAATGCATAAAGATCTTGTCATTCAGATGTGCACAAGCAAGACAGTAGGCAAATCATGAGAAAAAAAACATTTGCTGTCAGTCAAATAATCTGCTAAGGTTACTGCTACAGTTCAATTTTGTTATTGCAGCTATATCACAATTTTTAAAATTTTTCTCATCTATTCCCAGTTGCAAAACGTCTAGAAGCACTGTAGAATATATTTTTACTATTTACTCTATTTACATAGTGTCCTACATCTGATGGTTCCCCCATGAATAAGACTAATGGCAACCGCTGCTCTCTTTTTTAATTTGGGAAAAAAAATCATTTGATGCTTCCTATTTTAAAAACATGTATCAAATCTTATTTGATACGGTTACCTTATGTCATTGTCTTACTCATGATCCACATAGAGATTTGAGGCTGACAAAGAAAAAAAAAATCTTAAAAACATACACTTGTATCATTATCACTTTACCTGCCAACAGACTGAAAATACTGTGCCACATTCAACATGTCGAATTTATGATACTGAAGATATAATATGATGTAAATAAAAGACACGTTTGAAAACTTATTTCTTTAGGTACACTATTGTTGAGTGTATACAATTAGTGTGTAGAAACACTTTTTGAATTTATCTTTTACATTTTATCAGTGATTAATTCTGTTTAAAGATGTGAAAAATATGGGTAGAGGTGAGTAATGGTGACACACTCTGTAGAGTTCTTGGAGCTAAACCTGGTGCAGTCTCACTCACATTGTTTTCTGGTAGTGTTCCCTGGAGTAAACTTGCCTCAGAATGATGCCTTGTACTGTCTTGGAACAAAATACCTGAAGTTGTCCAAATAGCCAAGAAATGAGTTAACAGCTAAGCAAGAATCCAGTTCAAAGGGCCAAAGCTCACTCATTGGCTCTCCTTACCAGTGTAGATGCATCCAGGAGTTTTATTTCATGTATACTATTTATTTATCTACTTGAAATTTATATATATGTAAACATATATGTAGTTATATAATATGTAAAAATTTTAGGTTTTTAACAGAAAATATAACTTTTTTAGAGGTTGAATCAAGTACAATCATCTAACAAGTGAATAAAATAAGACGCACCCCTTAAAGTAAGGATCAGTCTTCACTTTTTCAACAAAGCAAAGTTATTAAGAAAGTTCCCTTACAGGATGGATCCTCACTCTGCCCACGAGTTGAATGGAGCAATGACTTTGAGGTGACCTAGAGGTAATAATTAGCAAGACTCAGTTGTACATGCTTAGATATCTAGAGTCATTTTAGGTGCTATAGGTCTTCAGTAGTTGCTCAAAAAAAAGCCTTCCTGCTGTGTGACAGCCCTGTTTTGTATCTGCTGGCTCACATGGCTATCTCAGTCTGAGGTATCTCAAGTGATACACGACGAATATGTTTAAACATCTAAATTCTGCTAAATCTACTTTCTGGGGTAGGATTCAGGTCATACATCTCAAGTTACATGTTTAGGTGTTAGGAAGAAGGTGTCTAAACTTGCATTAAATCAGTAGAAATCCAGAGATGGATTTATTTACACAAAACCAAACAATCCTTTGATGCCCTAGGTCACCTAATACATCTGTCCAGGATGAGTGAAAATTACATATAACTTACAGGACATCTGTGTCATTCAGGAATCTGGAGGCCAGGAAGAATATACCACCGGCTCTGAAATGACACTAGATTCCTACATTTGGGCAAGTGGATGAAGCCTTTGTCAGTGATTATATCTATTGACAGTTGTGGAATTTCAGACACCCACCATACATGCAAGAAACTAAATTTAGGTGAATTAATTTGGAACTCAGTCCAATCTCTAGGGAAACAGTAACAAATTTCTGCTGTGATGATATCCCACGGGGCTTTACTGCTTGCTTTATCCTTGTAAATTCCTGCTAGCTGGTACACTGGAAGAACTGGAGAGAACTTTTTTACTAAATATGCAGAAGAGAGAGAGGAGGTCCAT
Organism: Pandion haliaetus; assembly: GCA_013401275.1. Lineage (NCBI taxonomy): Eukaryota > Metazoa > Chordata > Aves > Accipitriformes > Pandionidae > Pandion > Pandion haliaetus. The sequence continues at coordinate 55,707 of VYZV01003362.1, read as the reverse complement.
GAACCAATTAAAGCTTCTCTCCCCTTTTGTCTTCTAGCTGTGAAACAGTGAAAAGGGATTGTTTCAATGCACCAGCCCTCTTAAGCAGGGGCACTAGAAGACAAATGTGCTGTTTCACTGTGTTTTCTGTTCTTTTTTTAAGAATGTGTGAACCTTTATTATGTCCTATTTGTGGGTTGGTTATACTCTGTGAATCCCACACTGATGTCACCCCCTTAAGTACCCAAACCAAGACAGCTATTGCAGCTATTGTGGTCCCTTCCTAACCAGCCATCAGGATTATTTTTTTCAGAGGGACATGAGTAAGAACCAAGATCTTTTCCCATTGTGAGGTCAGGATGTAGTTAAGCACCTAGGAAATATGAGGTTGTTTTGGGGTTGTGTGGTGGGCTTCTGGTAGTGGACAAGGGGCTGCAGGGGTGGCTCCTGTAAGAAGCTGCTGGAAGCTCCCGCGTCTCCAAGTCGGACCCACCTCTGGCCCAGGCCAAGCCCATCAGTGACGGTGGTAGCGCCTCTGGGAGAACAGATTTAAGAAGGGGAAGCTGCAGGGAGTGGTGGGATTGGAATGTGAGAGGAACACCTCTGCAGATACCGAGGTCAGTGAAGAAGGAGGGGGAGGAGGGGCGCCTGAGGAGGCTGATGGCCCTGCAGCCCGTGGTGAGACAGCAGACTGTCCTGCTGCAGCCCAGGGAGAGGACCCAACGCTAGAGGAGGGGGATGCTCCCCAAAGATGGCTGTGACTCCATGGGAAAGCCCACGCTGGAGCAGCCTGTTCCTGAAGGACTGCAGCCTGTGGAAAGGACCCATGATGGAGAAGTTCGTGAAGGACCCCACGGTGGAGCAGGGGACGAATGAGGAATCCTCCCCCTGAGGAGGAAGGAGCAGCAGAGACAATGTGTGATGAACTGACTGGAATCCCCATTTCCTGTCCCCCTGTGCTACTCAGGGGAAGGTGGTAGAGAAAATCGGGAGTGGAGTTGAGCCAGGAAAGATGGAGGGGTGGGGAGGAAGGTAGTTTAAGATTTGGTTTTACCTCCCATTATCCTTGTTTTGATTTGATTGGTAACAAATTAAATTGATTTTTTTTTCCCCCAAGTTGAGCCTGTCTTGCCCGTGACCATAATTTGTGAGTGTCTTGACCCACGAGCTTTTCTGTTGTATTTTCTCCTGGTCATCCCAGGGCTGGGGGGAGGAGTGAGCAAGTGGCTTCATGGTGCTTTGTTACTGGCTGGGCTTAAACCACAACAGTCTTTTGTGGTGCCCAAGCTTAAACCACGACAGAAGTCACATCCATTATTTGGCAGTATAGACATAACCAGCATGAAACAGATTTGGCATTTAAATAGATAATGCATACCTTTTTGGGTTTTCTGTCATCCTTCCACCTCAAGTGTCAAAAAGATTGCAAAAATGTGAGGCTTCCACTGTTTAAAAAATATATCATGTTAGGTTTTTGAATCCAGGATTTAGAAACGTTTCACTTGGTAATTATGTAGCTGTGATAGGTGAAAGGAGAGCAAGCAAAGAAGACAGAGTGAAATACAGAGATTAAAAGAGATGATTAAGACATTTTTTACTTTGGGCTTGATTCAATAGCCCTGGGGAACCTCATGCTTCTTTAATGAGTGCTGCTGCTTAGCCATCTTACTCCTACCTAATGAGAAAAATAGGTCCAGAGAGATCAGTTCAAAGATAAGTGCTTCAAAGACAGGTTGCATTTGAAACCATTTCCCCCTCAGCTTCCCTAGTCTGTCTCCATGGCATTTTTTTCTTCTGTCATCTAGTATTCTTGAGCATGAACTGTGGGAAAGGCTTGAAATTAACAGTCACATTATGCAAAGAAATATTTCTTGGTTAACTTTTTCAAAGAAATATGGTTCCCTGCACTTAATGTCTCGGTCCATATTTAATGTCTCTCTTCCATTAGTTTTTGCCTTCTGCTCCATTACCTGCTTGTTTCCCTGCAGTGACAACCAGCAATTTATATTTCTAGTGGCCAGGCAGTGGCTATGCAGTGTAGGTCTTCCAAACCTATAAGATGATTTCCCATTCCCTTTCTGCTCCATTTTGTACATAGCAGAATTGTGCTTTTGTGTAAGCTGTAGTCAGGACATACTCCAGATACTCTGTATGGAAATGTGACTGATCATTCAGTTACAGTCTTTCTCTCAGCTCCCTTATTAATATCAGAGTTGTACCCCTATCTGAGAGTTCCACAGATACATGCACAAAAGCATATAAATAAATCAAGAATTAAACCTTTTGAAATATTTTAAAAGCAAAGAAGAAAACCTTACCTTTACAATCATCATCATTATCCTGTACACAAACAAAACCAAGAAAGAAACCCAAGAAAATATCTGACTAGAAAAGTTTTATGAACTCTTCCCTAATGGTAACTTGGATAGTTAATTTGACAGCTACAGATTTCAAGATAAATTGTTTCTATATTGCTTTTAACAGAGCTATCTTTTTTTTCCCCCCAAGCGGAATCGAGTGCTGGTGTTACATACTAAATTCTGATTCATCCAAAAACATTAATTAACCTTAGGCTACCCAGGCATATATTGACCCATAGGTATATTGGTAATTCCATTAGATAGGAGTTTGTCTACATGAGGGAGCAAAGCTGTACCTTTCTTTAACAATTCCTGTAAGTGATGCTTTTAGTGTACAGTAATTCTGGAAATGGCATTTTTTAGGCTGAAAATGCTGATGTGCTAACTTCTATAAAATCATTCTCAAAAGTGCTTCCTTAAAAAGGCACGACTTCTGGGAATGACTGCTTTATTTCAGGACTTAAAAGGATAGCATGAATAGAACTTGAAATACAAAGAAGGTTAGCTCTCAGGAAGATTTGGACTGACTATAAAATGGAATCTGTCTAGTCTTATCTTGTGTAATAACATCAGTTATCAAAGTATGATTCAGTCTAAGACTCCTAAAACTTCTATAAAATATTGATTTAAATTTTTCATATCTTCATCACTTTTTAAGGTAATGTGATCTTTTAAAATCAATTCTCTACAATGCCATCTTAAAACATTTTTACTATATTTGCTCTTACTGTATTAAGATAATTGCATACATTAAGAAGAAGTGGTGTATTGCAAGATGCCTTTTATTTATACAGGTCTTGCAGTGACAACATACTACCATGATACTTCATCATGGTTTCAGGCCAGCCAGTAACAAAGCACCACTAAGCCACTCACTCACTTCCCCTGCCCCCAGCCACAGTGGGATGAGGAGAAAATACAAAGGTAGACTCATGGGTTGAAATAAGGACTGGGAGGGATCACTCCCCAATTATGGTCACGGGCAAAAGACAGGCTCAACTTGGGGAAGAAACAAAATCAATTTAACTGACTGTCCTGGTTTCAGCTGGGATAGAGTTAATTGTCTTCCTAGTAGCTGGTACAGTGCTATGTTTTTGAGCTAGGTATGAGAAGAATGTTGATAACGCACTGATGTTTTCAGTTGTTGCTAAGTAATGTTCAGTCTGAAGTCAAGGTTTTTCAGCCTTTGATATCCAGCCAGCAAGAAAACTGCAGGGGCACAAGAAGCTGGGAGGGAACACAGTCAGGGCAGCTGACCCAAAGTGGCCAACAGAGTATTCCATACCATATGATGTTTGAGGAACTGCGGAGGGCGCATTGCCACTTGGGGACTTCCGGGTCGGTTGGTCAGCGGGTGGTGAGCAATTGCGTTGTGCATCACTTGTATATTCCAACCCTTTTATTATT
>VYZV01003362.1:30576-51821 GCA_013401275.1 Pandion haliaetus | reverse complement strand
GATTTTCTCCCCCATCCCACTGGGTGTGGGGGAGGAGTGGGTGAGCGGCTGCGTGGTGCTTAGTTGCTGGCTGGGGTTAAACCATGACACTGACTAGAAATCAAATCAAAACAAGGATATTAGGAAGTAAAAGCAAACCCCGGAACACCTTTCCCCCACTCCTCCCTCCTTCCCAGCTCAAGTGCACTCCTGGTTCNGCTGCAGTTCCTCACAAACTTCCCTGGCGCAGGATCATTACGCGCGCTGCTCTTCAACCACACACTGCTCCAGCACAGGCTTTCCCAAGGAGTCATGGCCATCTTGGGTGACCTCTGCTCCACCGCTCCTCTGCCTGGGCTGCAGGGGGACAGCCTGCTGTCTCACCACGGGCTGCAGGGCCATCAGCCTCCTCAGGCGCCCCTCCTCCCCCTCCTTCTTCACTGACCTCAGTATCTGCAGAGGTGTTCCTCTCACATTCCAATCCCACCACTCCCTGCAGCTTCCCCTTCTTAAATCTGTTCTCCCAGAGGCGCTACCACCATCACTGATGGGCTTGGCCTGGGCCAGAGGCGGGTCCGACTTGGAGACGCGGGAGCCTCCAGCAGCTTCTTACACAGCCACCCCTGCAGCCCCCTCCCCTGCTACAAAAAAAAAACCCTGCACCACACAAACCCATAACACACTTGTTTTAATGACATTTTTCTAAGTCATAAAATATGTCAGACTCTTACAGATTATCACCACCTCTTTGCCATCCACAATATTGCAGCTGCAAGCCAGTCTATCTCTGACAACAAGGGATTTTGGATGTAGATCTATTTTCTGTGATGCAAGTCAGTGAATAACTCCAGAAAAGGGAGGCACCTGATCACTGCTATGAATGTTGCCAAAAAACTCGGAATAAAGAACTTATCAACACCAATTTAATGTAGATAAGCAGACACTCCTTTATTAACGGCTGGGTGCGCGGGCGAGTCCTCTCACGAACCACGCACACCTGAACACTAAAATCACACACCTTATATTGTTCTTACTCATACATATTTATTAGATTTCTGGGAAATATAATGTATATTCATTAGATTTCTGGGAAGTCATTAGCATATGCAAATGTCCTTTACGCATGCACATTGAAGGTCTCTGGTGGTCTTCTAGAGTCCTCCGGTGGTCTTTCATAGTCTTCCTCAGTTGTCCGCTTCTTGACCTTCTCTATGTGATTCTGTGCAGTTTGGTCCTTGGCAGGTAACTACAAGTTGCTTCATCTAACTCTTCTCAATTCCCATTAATTTTTATCACTATCTATATTAGTTAGCATAAAAATGTATACTATGTTTTCTTTTGAAATCTTACCTTTTCAGTGATTGGTCTTCAGTTACACTATCTCAGTAACACTGTCAAGATAATCCTTGGTATCTAAATCAAAATGGGAAAGGTAAGGGGTTTCCAAGAAGCAAATCTTGGCTTCTAATCAGCTAAGACTTACAGTACAGTACTACACATTCTTTAAGTTCTTTAACTACTATAGTTAAACTATAACTTTATATTTCTAAGATTTTAAAACCATCCTAACTTTTATATAATCATATTTGATTTCTTTGTCAAAATATATGTAACATGAAGACCTAATAAACTGCAACAAATCTTCAACCTGTGACAAAAGTTCATGTTGTAGAAAACTAGAAAAAGTTAATCCAATCCAGAGAAACCCACAAACTTATACAATATAATACACAATGTGTCGTTCTTCCGCACTGTTGTAATTGCACTGTATGCCATTGTACTGATGCTATATCTGGCTGGATTGAGCATGCTACATTTCCGGTGAAAAACAAATGTCAGGAAAGTATTTCTATTCTATGTTTCTATTCTATTCTCAGTGAACGTTTCTACTTAATTCCCTCTCCCTCTTTTGTTTTTCTTCTTGTATTTTTTTTCTTTTTCTTTTTTTTTCTTCTCCCTCCCCCCACAAATGGCAAAATATGAACCTGTGGATTTATCATGAACTTTGGGGAAAACCAGTTATAGTTCTTCCGATGACTGTGAGTGCATTTGCTTTCTTGAATTTTCTTCTGTGCTGATGGCCATGGCCAAAGGCAAGTAAAGACATGAAAGGGAGATAAGAGTTTGTTGGAAACATGCAGAATGAGAGAAGAGTGTACTTGCTCAAGATAGCTCACAAGGAAGGAGAAATGGATAGGAAAGGAAAGGGTCACTAAGTCCTTCCTGGACTGGGAGGGAAAATTATAGGTAAGTACAGTCTAACTGGGAGAAAGCTGAGGATACAAGAATGTTGTGTGTGAAGCTGATGTGTTTTTTATGTGGAAAAAAGAAGAAAAGGGGAATCTGGGAATGGATCTGCACTGAGGTACATATATGACGACTACTGGCAGTGCATCTAGCTTATGACAGGTAGTGTGCGCATGTAGTTGTGTATGTGTTTGTGTATGCACAAAATGGTTATGTCAGCAAAATCAGAAAAAATGTTTAATACAGCCATGTTCTCTGATAGAGGTGTAGTGGAAATGACCTGACTGGAATACAGACAAGGAAGACCAACACAGGATATACTCCAATATTCTGCTCTTTGGAGACAGCTGGTAGTTCATTCCTGTCAGTTGAGATGGAAAAGATGAACCATTGTTGGTAAATTCTGGTCATTTTCATGGTGGATATATAATGACGTAGAGCAGCAAACAGAAATCAGCACAGACAAAGGATGATAGGGACAGCTAACATCATCGCAGCAGTTGCCTCAAAGGTCCCCACAATCTTCACTGAAGACTGCATAGGAATTTCTGTGGTGCACCACGTGACATGGTCTCCAACACTGGCTGGAACAGTTGACTAGCACATCAGAGAGCTTGACTCAGGCACACCACATATGGAAGGTGCTGCCACCCAGATCTCAGGCTGTAGGTAGGATCTGGTGCCTCTCTTGTGTCTGGGGATGACTGTTTCCCCACAATTGGAGGTCACAACACTGAGTTTCCAGGTGAAGGAACTGAGGGAGGAGGTGAGCAGACTGCACCATCTGTGAGGATTGACATGGTCTTCGTAGAAAATCTGCAATGCCAAGAATCCTTGTCCTGTGTTGCAAAGGATGGACAATTGGAGAAAGTCCCCAAAGGGGCAGTTCACAGAAACTCACAAGATTCCACTTGCAAGGAGCCTTGGCAGGATGGAGAAGAGGGCTGACAGAAACCTCATGAAGTTCAATAAAGTGAAGTGCAAAGTCCTGCACCTGAGGACAAGTAAACCCACGCACCAGTATATGCTGGGGAGCCTACCATCTGGAAATCAGCTTGGCAGAAAAGGACCTGGGGGTCCTGGTGAACACGACGTTCAATATCAGCCAGAAATGTGCCCTTGCGGCAAAAAAAGCCAATTATTTCCTAGGCTGCATTAGGCAAAGTATTGGCAGCAGGTCAAGGGAGGTGATCCTTCCCATCTCCCCACAACTGTCAATGCCACATCTGGAGACCTGCGTCCAGTTCTGGGCTCCTCAGTACAAGAGAGACATGGACACCCTTTGAAAAAATCCAGCAAAGAGCCATAAAGGTGATGAAGGGACTAGGACACCTCCCCTGTGAGGAAAGGCTGAGAGAGCTAGGACTGTGTAATCTAGAGAAGTCTCAAGGAGGATCTTATCAATGTGTATAAATATCTGAAGGGAGGGTGCAAAGAGAATGGAGCCAGGCCTTTTCAGTGGTTTCCAGTGACAGGAAGAGAAGCAATGGGCACAAACTGAAACAGAGGAGATTCCCCCTGAACATCAGGAAACTCTTTTTTGCTACAAGAGTAACTGAGCCCTGGCACAGGTTTTCCAAGAGACCTTGTGGAGTCTCCCTCCTTGAAGATACTGAAAATCTATCTGGAAATTGTCCTGGGCAGTCTGCTCTAGGTGATCCAGCTTTAGCAGGTTGGTTGGCACAAATGCCAGAGGTCACTTCCAACCTCAACCATTCTGTGATTCTGTGAAGAAGTTTGAGACTGGATGCATCATCTCCAGCAGCACAGCAAAGGTTCATTCGCCTTCTCTTGGTTGTTCACTCACAGAAGAGGAACAGTGTGCTGGCAACAATGGAGGATAACCTCCAGGACCTGTCAGTCAGATGAGCCTCAGCCAATTGTCTGCACAAAGAAGAAAAGGAAGGTGATATTGCTAGAAACTATTTACTCTGGGAGATAGAGGTGCCCATCTGCCAACCTGACTTGATGTCTCTGGAGATTTGCTGCTTAGCCACTGTTCAGATCTAGAGATATTGTAGAAAGCCTGCTGAGACTTGTCTTGGCTTTGGACCCTACCACCTGCTATTTACCCATGTAAGCACCAACAACACTGCCAGGAGAGACCTTGAGAGTATCAAAAGTTTTTAAACTATTACCAAAGGGTCCAGTGGTTCAGCTGGTGTCTTCTCAGTCTTACTGGTGAAGGGAAAAGCCTTGAGGGCAAGAGGATAGATACTGCAGATCAGTATCTGGCAGCACAGATGGTGCTGTCAACAAGGATTTGGCTTTTACAACCACAAAAGCTTTTTTGAAGATTGAGGACTGCTGGAGAAGGGACTGCTGGAGAAGAGATAATATCCATCTAAGTGGGACAGGAACATCTTTACCAACAGACTGGCCAACCTGGTGAGGAGTGCTTTAAACTAAGGACAATGGAGGAGGGACAACACATTGCACAGTTAAGCAAGGAAAAGTTTGACAAGGTGGAAAGCAAAGGGCATGGGGTGATTGTACAAGGGGGGGTGACCTTTATGTGAAGAAGCAGCTAAAATATACAGAGATCTTGTATGGAGTAGGCAACAAGCCAGCTGAGAGTTTGTGGATAAGGATCAGAGAAGAGGCCATTGTGGGTGACACTGTGGTGGGATTTTGTTACAGACCGCCTGATCAGAGCAAGGAAGTAGATGAAAATCTCTCTACAACTGGAGGAAGCCTCTGGATCACAAATCCTCATTTGTATGGGGGACTTTAATGGCCTGCCAGCTGCTGGAAAGGAAAACGTGGTGAAATGCAAGCTACCAAAATATCTGAACAGTTTCAGGCATAATGTTTTGATTCAGGTACTGGATGGGACAGCAAAAGTAGCTGGATCTCTTATTCACTAACAAAGAAAAACTGATTTGTGACATAATAATCAATGGAAACGTTGGATGTGGTGCCATGTGAAATAGTGGAGGGACTGGGGCTTGTTTAGCCACCACAAGAGACAGCTTCAAGGGGACCTAACAGCAACTCCCAGGGCCTATGGGGAGGTCATAAAAGGGACAGAGCCAGGCCCTTCACAGTGGTGCATTATAGGAGGGTAAGAGCGAAGGGGCATAAATTAAAACAAGACAGACTCGGACTAGATATAAAGAGATATTATTCCCCATGTGGACAATCAGTCATTGGAACAGGTTGCCCAGAAAGCTTTTGCCACCTCCATACTTGGAGTTTTTCAAGACCCAGATGGGCACAACCTGAGCAACCTGATCTGACCTCACAGTTGGCCCTGCTTTGACCAGGAGGTTGGACTAGAACCTCCTGAAGTCCCCTCCAACCTGAAATTTCATATGGTCCTATGATTTTATGATACAAGTCCCTGGCTCTTAGAAGGCATGTTAAGTCTGCACATTTCTTGCACATGCAAATGTTTGCACATTTTTATTTTTATTTTTTACTAGGTAGCTTTTCATTGCCATGCATGTTAAAGTGAAGTTAAAGTGATGATCATGTTTGTTAGAACTAAAGGATGCGGAAGACAAGGCAAAAAACCCACTAGATAATTTACACCATGAACCACAATTGTGTAATCTTCCTAGCGGTGATCACAGGCTATAGTGTATGATCCCAATTCAGACGTCATTATAGGTGACTCTCCTAGTGATTGTCCAGTCTGACAAATATAGAGTGAAGACTGGTCCAGACACAAAGAATGTGCTCATCAAGATGATTAGTTCTGCTTTATTTAGCATACCACTTGACTTCTAACAGAAGCTCAGAACTCTGTGACCATGCAGGCTAAATTATTGGCTAAATTATTAGCTAACCCCATCAATGTAGCTTTGATATTATCACTGTTAAGATTCCTATGAAAATTAGCTCAGGCTGTTTGGGGTGGGGAGGTGCTGGTTTTTTTCCCCCATCCTATATCCCCTAACAAGAAGACACATTCAAACTATATCTAGTGATTTAGTCAGCCTTCAAAAGCACAACAGGAACATTTTGTTTGAAGAGGAAAAAAATTACAAAATGACTGCCCCTAAGGCCATGCTCTTTCAGAGCTGTAAAAATGCAAGACTGGGAGTCTGAAAAGGATTTGATCTCCCATTAAATTCAATGAGATTTTTTTTTTTTTTACTTTGAATTCAATTACAGCAACATCCAGCACAGAGCTGGATGAAAGATCAGTCCAGATCTCTAATGTGAATCACTAGACCTATACACTGCCTGAATCCCTTAGGCTTGAAAACATTTATTCCTGGTTTCCTTTACCAAAAGACAGGTCTTAAAGGTAGCTATTGAACCCTTTTATTCTTACCAGAGGGTCTTTAGAGATGCATTGTCTGATAAGCACAGTGTGGGATGAAGGGGAGCACAGCACAGAAGGGAGAGTGCCAAGAGCTCAGCATTTACAGCAGTTAGGAAAGAAACGAGGCTGTGAGACGTTGCCTACTGAGTGGGAAATTATGCAGGAGCTGGTGAGGCTTCTGTCCAGCTTCCTATTTAACTGACACCTAGTGAACATCAGTGACCAAAACCACAATAACTAGGACATGCATATAGGTACAAGGCACCTACCATTTTTGTTGGTGTACAGGGTGATGCACAGGGGATCTGTAGGTTCTGCTTAATGCTACAAAAGTTAGTGGGCCAGTAGTGGTAACTAGAGAGTATAGCCTCCTGCAATAATGTTGTGACCACCCCATCATTTTAAAGGCCTTATTCCAGCAGGAAATCTTAGGGAAGACACAGCTGTCCAGTTGCAAACTGTAGGTACTGCCTTGTACTGCTTAAGCCAGGGTTTGGGCTGTTGACTCCCTCCCCTTCAGGAGGTGCACACTGGTCAAGACAGGGGCCAGCTGACAATGCTGAGTAATGAGGTAGGAAGACTGCATAGAAGCATATGAAGGGTAAATAAATGGGATTTTTGTGGAGACTTTACAGGGACAAGAGCCCAAATGGCACCTTGGCCCCCTGTCTGCTCCACTGCACAGGCACCTGATGATACTTCCAGGGGAAACCTTGCATGAATAAAGAGTCACTATATAGCTCTTTAATCTAAGGTAAAGGGAATGAGGACTGAGCTGTTGTTCTTGGTACTGTTGGTCACAGTGAAAGGCCAAATGATGAGAGGGATGCATTTACAAATAAACATCTGGCTGTGTAGCAGGTGTCCTTTGCAGACTTCTGTGACTGTGGGAACCTCTTTGAGGAAAGACTGCCAGGAAGACTGGTGTAGTAAGGCAAAAGTATCTTTCCCAATAGGTTTGCTAACCTTGTGAGGAGTTACTTAAACCAGGGTCTTCAGGCACTGGAGACCAATACCTGCAGATAAGTGAGGGAGTGGGGATTGCAGGAAGCACACCTGGGACAGAACTATAGGGGAAAATCTCAACCTCCCTTTGAAAAAGTGGTGTGACTAGAAGCCTATACAAATTGTGGCAGCATGAGAAACAAAGAGAAGGAACTGAAAACCTGTGAGTAGTTGCACAGCTATGATCTCATCACAGAGGATCAGAGAGATTGGTAGAGTAATTTGCATGAATGAAGCACTGATTGGACACAGGCCCTTTAGGAAAAATGGGAAGGGGAAACAAGGTGGGAGGATTTTGCTCTTTACAAAGGAACAGCTCACATGCATTGATCAGGATCAGAGAAGAGGCCAACAAGGAGGAGGTCACAGTGGGCATCTGCTATGAACCACTTGATTGAGAAGATGAAGTGGGTGAGGCCTTCTGTAAACAGCTCAATTTAGTCCTCCAATTCCATGTCTGTCTTGTGCGATTTTAACCATTTCAATAACAGCTGGAAGCATGGTGGAGGGCAAGCAATCCAGGAGATTCCTGGAGTGCTTTGATAGACTTTTTTTGAAGTGGGTTCTTTATGGCACTGTTAGGGAAGATGTTCTCTTGGGTCTGCTACTCATATAAAATGAGGAACTACTCAGAGGTGTGATTGTCAGTGGCAGCCCTGACTGCAGTGACTGTGAGTGGTAGAGTTTAAGATGGAGAAGGAAGTGGGGAAAGCCAGTAAGAAAATAAAGAACCTGAACTTCAAGAGAGGGGACTTTGACTTGCCCTGGTAGAGAGGATTCCACCGGAGGCTGCTCTGAAGGACAGAGAAGCCTTTTACATTGAAAGTAGTTAGGCACTTGGACAAGTGACCCAGAAAAAAACATTGCAGTCTCCATCATTGCAGATATTTGAAACTTCACTGGATAAAATCCAGACGAACCTGATCTAACTCTGAAGTTTGCCTTGCTTTGAGCAGGATGTTGAATTAGAGAGCTCCAGCAGATCCTTCCATCCTAAAATATTATTTTAGTCAGAGATTTGATTTCTGGAATATTCTTACATTCATGTAAAACTTTAAAAACCAAACCAAAACAAACTAAAACAAAACAAAACAACAAAACAAACACCATCTTCTTACCCTCCAAGCAGAAAAACAGATTCTTATGTAAGAATCTGGCATCCACTTATGGTGTTGTCGTGGTTTCAGGTCAGCTCAGTCAGTAACAAAGCACCACAAAGCCGCTCGCTCACCCCCCACCCCCTCGCCTGGCCACATTGGGATGAGGAGAAAATACAAAGGCAGGCTCATGGGTCGAGACAAGGACTGGGAGGGATCACTCCCCACTTATGGTCATGGGCAAAAGACAGGCTCAACTTGGGGAAAAAAACAAATCAATTTAATTTACTACAAATCAAAACAAAAACAAAACACAAGGGTATTAGGAAGGGAAACTAAACATCAGAACAACCTCCCCCCACCCCTCCTTCCTTCCCGGCTCAGTTCCACTCCCAATGCTTTCTACCTCCTCCCCCCGGCGGCGCAGGGCAACAGGGGATGGGGGTTGAGTCAGCTCGCCACACATCGCCGCTCCTTTGCTCAGGGGGAAGATTCCTCACTCGTCCCCTGCTCCACCGTGGGGTCCCTCCCACGGGAGACAGTCCTTCACCAACTTCTCCAACGTGGTTCCTTTCCGCGGGCTGCAGTTCCTCACAAACTTCCCTGGCGCGGGTCCTTTCCGCGGGCTTCAGTTCTTCCCGAACTTCCCTGGCGCGGGTCCTTTCCGCGGGCTGCTCTCCAGTCTCACACTGATTCAGCGCGGTTTTTACCATGGGGTTACGGCCACCTTCGGGAGCCTCCGCTCCACCGTTCACCCCCATGGGCTGCAGGGGGACAGCCTGCCTTCTCACCACGGGCTGCAGAGCCATCAGCCTCCTCAGGCGCCCCCTCCTCCCCCTCCTTCTTCACTGACTCCAGTATCGGCAGAGATGTTCCTCTCAGGTTTCCCAACCCCCACACTACCGGTTCCCCTTCTTAAATATGTTTTCCCCAGAGGCGTTACCACCGTCACTCCCCGCCTAGAGGCGGGTCCGACATTTTGGGGCGGCGAATTCTTTATCTTTATCTGACATTTTGGGGCGGCGAATTCTTCCAGCAAGTTCTTAAAGGGGCCACCTCTGCAGCCCCCGTCCCCTGCCACTAAGGAAAACCGCGCCACACAAACCCATAACAGGTGTAAAACCAGCTATATGCACTTTGCATGTTCCAGAGAATAGAACAGAGTATTTAAGGAGAATATATGCTCAAATTTATATTTATGCTTATTATTTTTTCCATAGGAAGATTCATTTGCATTCTGGAATAATGAAACAAATCAACAAGAATTTCATCACAGATGATAAATTATGTAAAATTCCATCCTGGATTTCTAAATGCTTAAAAAAATTAAATATCATCACTCACTTGTTTTCATTATTTGGTTAATGGAATTCCAGAATCCTAAGGGGAAAAAACTCACTGTTTTTTCCATCTAAAAATTGGACATATAGCCCATGAAACACTTTTTAAAAGTTTCTGTTAGTCAATAAATGAAATCTGAGTAACATTTTTTAGATGACTAAACCTTTAATTCCATACAAATTATTGAGGGCAAAGATATTCTTTGCATATGTGTTTTAATTATAGAATATTGCATGCTACTCAATCTCTTATTCTGAAATTATTTTTAGCTGTTTGGCTTCACACACCTCTTTTATATCATGTAAGATACAAAAGTTTTTCTCTACCTTGAAAGATGAAAGTTTACTTCTATAAAGTGAACTTGTCGAGTTCTACTTCAAAATGTGATTCCAGTCAGCAGTATAGATAATATTAAATATATTTAAATAAGGTCTTTGTAAGTTTACTCAATTCCCATAGATTTTGCTGTGCAATTCATCTCACCATACTTAGATGTTGACATTAGACAGCTACTGAAAGGATGAGAAGATAATTGTATTCTTTCCTTCACTCACTAGAATTTTAGCTGAGCTTTAGACATCTAAAGTAAGGTAAAATTAATCCCACTTTTACTGTTCTGTAAGTGAGCAGCCTGCCTAAAACTATGGTCTTAAACCAACATTCAACATGTTCTCTTGTTGTGCTTATATCTATTCCCAACATGGTCTTGTAATATTTCTGTGTATAAATTAATAATATAATTGAATATATACTATATGCAACCTATACTAAAATGTATATTAATATTTAATGCATCAGTATTTATAAAGCATATTCAATTTGTGTATTAACCTCATAAATTAATTCTTGTTGGAAATCTAACACAGAGTAGGATATAAACCAGCAGTATCTCTATGCTGACCAGATCTGACAGAATATTCAATCCATCAGGATATTTTAGATGAAAAAATAATCATTTTTAATACTTTTCCTGTCAGAATTATCACACCAGTTCAAGTCTAGTATGTCTTTTACATTAAAAGGCAGCAAGTTGAGGACACAAATTTCTACCTTTGGTACCTTTTAAAGATTAGCTTTTAGGTAAAGGTTAGTTTCTATTAATAGATTGTATATATAAGTATAAGCAGAGAATGGAATGGAAAAAAATTCTAAAATATATCCCATTATGGCTTTTGTATACAATCAGTTGGCCCCCAGTATGCACACTTGGATCCAGGAATGCTAAATCAGTCCTGTATCTGCAGATATAAATGTAGTCTAATTCACCTATCTTACAGGATTTCATTATTTTTTAGTTAGAAATCTTGTATTACTGAACATAGAGAAAATCTGTGCCACTAGCTTAAGCTAGACACCTTCATTTTAAAGAGTAAAAGTTTATGGGATTGACTTGGTTCTAATTTTCAGATAGAACTGAATTAATTAATTTGGAAGTTAATTAATTAACCAAATTATTTAATTTGAAAGACAGCATTCACATAGCTATGCCTGACAATATTTAGTTAGTTTGGAGGTCCATAATTTCCAAGAATCTCTTTAGTATGGTACCAAAAGGTTATGCAAAGCATCTATTCAAAGTCTTCACTGAAGACAAATTATAACACTTTTCTGCTTCACTGTGCAAGGTTTACCGCTGTTCCAAGGGCTGCTCAAGCATATTAATGTCCAAACCTGAATAAGCTGCAATAAGCTCACACTCTTCTATACGGCAAATCGTGTTTCGGCAGTTGTTTGCAGAGTATGCGCCAAACCAAAAAACTGGTATCTACAGATTTTACATGCATGAAAATGGGAAAGCATGGTGCACAATCATAGCTGCTAGTAGTTTCACAGCATTATTTTATTCAATCCATTATGTACTGTGAGAAAATATATAGCTTGAGGAGTTTGAGCTGAACTATAGGACCACCTGCTGCTGCTGCATCTATAGTGGGCAATCAGAAGACTACAGTAGGATATGTGAGATCATTATGTGTAGACTGGTATCATAAATATGGTGTTCTATGTCTACCATCGTATCCTCTAAGCTAATGGCTTAGAGGAAGACTAAATATACAGCATCTTTTGCATTTAGGCATAGAGTGATTAGTGCTTTACAAATATATTTAAGTCTATTCCAGATTAAAACCAGGTGACATTCTGAAGTTCCTATTTGTTTCCTTTCTAAAAAAAAATCCCTCTTCCTTTTCTCCCAGTAAACTAAGGGGTAGTTGCCAATATCTGGATTTATTCTGACAGACCTGTAAGCTTGAGTGGCAGCTTGTAGCACTGTGTGTCTGGCTATTTTCAAGTGCAATATAAAGGTTTTTGCAGATGGTCTCCATGTGTTGCACTAACAGTTGCAGCACATCTCTTCTGGGACTACAGTGCAAAAAGGTGATAAGTCAGTTAGAACTGTGCTTGAAGATTCACCTAAGGTAAGCTAGTAAGGAATAAGATGGACAACATTGTTGGGTGATGAAATGTATATTTTTATAACCACCTGATGGCCTGTGTTGATTAAAATCTCCTATATTGTGTGTAAGAAAATTCAGCATTTCACTAAATTAGTATTCAAAGTAGCTACCACACTGATTGGGAAGCTGATTCAGGTTACATATTGGGGAAACAATATGAATTGGTATACCCTAAAACCTCTTCCTTTATGGAACATAGGAGCTCTTTGATGGATGGAGTGATGTCCATCTTGACTAACAAATATTCCATGCTACATGTTTAAACACTCTTAAGGCTTTCCTTTCTAGGTAAGTGTATTAAATAATGGGCTCTAAGATTAGTCTCATTTGTGTTCTCTACTTTATTTATCACCTAATTCATCTTTCATTCTTTTTTGAGAACTGAAATATTTTTGAGAGTATTTATGGAGTGCTTCATCTATGAATGATCCATATTTTGATGCTGAAGTATTCATAGGGAATACTCTAAAACAGAAACCGGTAACCAAATTAATATTGCTTAGAAGTTGTGTACCTGTAATATGCATAAAAATTCTGTATAAAAGCAAGAAGCACTCTCCAGCCAGTTCTTTAACTGTGTACTGTGTACAACTCAATTGGTTATTCCTGCATGAGGTATGCCCGAGTAGGTTGAAATCTGTGAGCTTCTTTGTGGATGAATGCCTAGTTTCCGAACATGGACTCTATTTAGTCAATACAGAAGTATTGAATTCTTCTGTCTGTCAAGATTAAACACTTCTGAGCGTGTGTGAAAAGAGAAAATTTGGTGCCTGACGCATTTCACAATGAAGAGTTGAGAATGCTATGGAGCTTAATCTCATACATTAACAGCTGTAAATTTTTCAGAATCACAGGCTTGGCCTCAGGTATTTAAATGAGATGATCTTACACATCTGCTAAATTCTTACAATAGGAACCTAAATTTTCCAGCATCCCACTGATATTTTTTTCCTCTGCACCAACACCCAAGTAATATTCTTCTATGCAACTGCTCCTTGTCCAGTACAACCAGGGGTTTTGGAGGGGTTGTTTTCTTTTTTTTTTTTTTAATTCTTCTTCTACTAATCCTGGCTTTAGCTATTTTTAATTATATCCAGAAACATGGTAGAAATATACAAGCACTGATAAAAAGCTGAAGCCTGATTAAACTAAATGGGACTTTTAATATCACTGCTGTTATAATCCTGTACTGTCTAAGCAATCTGGAGGAATGAAAGACATGGAAGCATGGTCAGCTTTAAATTGTTATGAGGTTTATGCCTTAGCAAACATCTTATTTGATAAGATAATTACCTCAGCTTGTAAGATACTAAAGATTTAATAAATTTTTGTTTTCAGAAAAAATCTCAGTATGTGTAGGATGTTGCAACTTCTCCTGCTTCCACCTCTGTGGTGGGTAGGCCCTGGCTGGATGCCAGGTGCCCCCCAAAACCACTCTATCACTCCCCCTCCTCAACCGGACAGGGGAGAGAAAATATAACAAAAGGCTCATGGGTCAAGATAAGGACAGGGAGAGATCAATCACCAGTTACTGTCACAAGCAAAACAGACTTGACTTGGGGAAATAGTTTGATTTATTATCAATCAAATCAGAACATGAAAATGATACAATAAACCCAAATCTTAAAACACCTTCCCCCCCACCCCTCCCTCCTTCCCGGGCTTAACATTACTCCCAATTTTTCTCTACCTCCTCCCCACGTCAGCACAGGGGAACAGGGATGGGGTTTGGGTCAGCTCACCACACCTTGTCTCTGCCGCTCCTTCCTCCTCAGGGGGAGGACTCCTCACTCTTTCCCTGCTCCACTGTGGGGTCCCTCCCACAGGAGACAGTCCTTTATGAACTTCTCCAATATGGGTCCTTCCAAAAGGCTGCAGTCCTTCAGGAACAGACTGCTCCTGCGTGGGTCTGCCACGGGGTCACAAGTCCTGCCAGAAAACCTGCACCTGCTAGGGCGTGAGGTTCTCCATGGGCTGCAGGTGGATATCTGCTCCACCATGGACATCCGTGAGCTGCAGGGGGACAGCCTGCCTCACCATGGTCTTCCCTACGGGCTGCAGGGGAATCTCTGCTCCTATGCCTGGAGCACCTCCTCCCCCTCCTTCTTCTTGGTGTCTGCAGAGTTGTTTCTCTCATGTATTCTCACTCCTCTCTTCAGCTGCCATTGCTGTGATGCATCAACTTTTTTCCCTTCTTAAATCTGTTCTCCCAGAGGCTCTACCGCCATCGCTGATGGGCTCGGCCTGGGCCAGTGGCGTGTCCATCTTGGAGCCAGCTGGCATTGCGTCTGTTGGGCATGGGGGAAGCTTCTAACAATTTCTCACAGAAGCCACCCCTGTAGCCCCCCTGCTATCAAAACCTTGCCATGTAATCCCAATACAACCTCGTACTATCTCTATAACTTTTTTAAGCAAAGATGATAGTTTCAATTTCCTATTCACAAGACACTATGAAAGGAAATCTGTAAATTCTCAATAATTGCTCAGACCTTTGAATCCACTGCTATTTTTATAAAACACTCTACTATGGCCAGAGTATCTTTGCATGAAATAGTCTTATGAATCATCCTGTTTTCCTTATGTAGCTTTAAAATCAAATTATTGCAGTAGAACATTTTGCATGTGCATAAGAATCGAAGCTGCAGCTTCTGAGCTCACTTTTTCACAGGCCTTTATTTAATAGTATAAACATAGTGAGTCTAACCTACTCTCAGTCTCCTAAAGAGAAACTGAGACACTGAGATTGAGACTAGAGACTCTAAGTCTCTTGTTGCTTAAATGTGTGAGCTCCACTTATAAAAGCAGCTATAGACAATTTCACTGCTCTTCCAGCAAACACCACTACTTCCTATTTCTAGGTTACTACCACTTCAAAATTTTTTTTGGACTCTACTTCTAATTTGGAATGCAAATCTATTCTTAACATTATATACCTTCCCATTTTCATGCCAGCACTGTTCATTTGCCTACATTGGTCTTCTTTCTTCCCTGATGTTAATTCTGCAACTATATTTATAGACAGCTGTCATGTTTCCTCTCCACCTTTGTTTTTCCATTTTTAAGGACAGAAGTGGGTTTTGGGCCATGACTGTTTTCTACAGTGGATGATGATGCAGAAAGCACTGAAGTTGCTATTGACTGACATTTCTCCAGAATCAGAAGGTCACAGAATCACAGAACGGTTGAGGTTGGAAGGGACCTCTGGTGGTCATCAGCTCCACCCCCCTTGCTCAAGCAGGACCACCTAGATCAGCCTGCTCAGGACGATATCCAGATGGATTTTTAATATCTCCAAAGAGGAAGACTCCACAAGCTCTCTGGGAAACATGTGCTAGGGCTTAGTCACCTTTGTAGTAAAAAAGTGTTTCCTGATGTCCAGACAGAATCTCCTGTGTTTCTGTTTGTGGCCATTGCCTCTAGTCCTGTCACTGGGAACCACTTAAAAGATAGTACCACAAAGATACATCATTGTATGAGGATACTAAAAGTTGCTCAAAAAAGTAAGCTCTGATCTAGAAGCACAGCACCACTCTGAGAAAACAAACCTGTTTTCAGAGTTAATACAATTTCTTCAAGAGGGCTCTTTTGCATAAATCAGACATTTTTATACTACTGTCTGCTATTTGGCATAGATACTCTCTTACTCTTATGTCATATCTTAGGCTCTTTTTTCTCCATATCATCTTAATATATCTAATATATTCATAAGTTTCAAAATATAATAGTACATATCGGTCTGAAATTTATTCTGCAATAGCATACTGTATTGCATCCTCTTTTTGCATTTTCTATTATTATTGTTTCAGTACCTTCACAGTTTACCCTGTAAAGAAAACACAGTCATAACTTACCCGTGAAACACTGGAATATTGATGCTGCAGAAATGTGGGTGTTTTCTCAACAGATCTTGGACATTCCCAGCTGCCACAGATTAAACACAGAATAAAGCAGATCCTTGAGGATCTGTGGAACTAAGCCTTTACTGTGAAAGGTTAAATGTTTTTTAAAATCAAAGACCCTTTTGAAAAATCTAGTACTTTCAATTGTAAAGCAACAGTCAGAATTACAAAAGCTTGCAAGTAAAGACAAAATTTTACAAGTATCCATGTGGGCATATACATATCCAGAAATTAGTTCCTCCTAGTGAGCTCACTGACAATGAAACATTTGCAGAATTCTTTTATATCAGAATTGTGTAGCACCATATATGTTACTGAACATACAGTGTATTTTGCAGTGTGTGCATCAAACCACTTTTGTATTATAAGCCATTTTTTGTTTTTTAGCAAAATTTTGGATGTGAATTAAATGCTGCTGTCTGAAGTTAAGGGCATCAAAACTATATGAATGAACTGAGACTATGCATTTAAAACTTTTGAAATGGTGCTAATTCACTTACATACTTTTCTAAAGCCTTTCTTAGTGTGTCTTTTGAGAGAGAACATTGCCCATTCCTTTTCAAGCTGTTTTACAATTTTTATTTTATTTTTTTCTTACTTTAAATACAGGACAGAGTATGAACTTTACAACTCAGATTTCTGTGGAAATATGAACAGATAAATACAGCTCTGTGTTGACATTAACAATAAGAACCTCCTCTTAATTGTGTTTGCTTCACCATTTTGGGGGCGGGGGGGTATTTGGATTTTGGGAAGTGTACGGTCCTTAAAGATTATCTAGGTAACATAAGAGCACAGTTCCTGTATATCCCTTCAGATGTTTCTGCATTGTATTTGAAAAAAAAATATCATGGAAATGATATGTGGAAGATCCTTATAAAAGACCTTATTAGCTGAGGTCTGGCATAACATTTCAGAATTTAGGCAATTTCATAGCAATTTATTTGTATCTAACCTCTGTGCATTGAAGTCCCAGTTTCCCCCTAATTTGGATGCATATTGTTGCTTCCTGACTTGCACTTGCTCAAGTGCTTTTTTTCATGCTTTGCAGACTCTTTCAGCACACCAAGATGCAAAAAAAAATAGCGTGATAAAGGAAAAGCTGGTGCAAAAAAAAGTGAAAGGAATATTGAGTAGAGAGAGGACCATGGTAGCTGAACAGCAAAGGGTTAGACAAATGCAGACTATCAATATTGGTATCATTCAGTGGCTTAATTACCCTTTCTCACCTCCACTTGTTATGACTTCATTGATTTCTCTAACTCAGAAATAGAGTAAATATAACATTACCATTACTAATTACCAGCCACAGGTTTAGCATTAAGTTTGCAAGGCCTCAGGCCTGAAACTTGTCAGGTTTTGTTTGAGCTCTTCTTGACCTGTCTGGAGTTTTGTTTTTATTTGATTTAGCTGAAACAACACTTTTTCTCATTAGCAGGTGGTCATGCTTAATTTGTTATAAAGATAATTTTTACATAGAAGTGGTAGCAAGTAGTTATTCTGTGTAAAACAGAGTATTTATGACTAGCATATATTGATGCAGCATAGAGAAATAAATGCTTGACATGATAGCAAGGGCCTTCAAAGAGGTCACAGCAGGCAGTATAAATGAGAACATGCATGGGATGATAAGATGGGAGGCACAGGTTGTTACCAGAGATTGCAAAGCTATGAATAACTCACCAATCATCAGTGAAATAAATAGGAGATGGACACAACCACTTATAGGAATAACAAGAGAACAAAGAACAAGCAATCAACATATGTAAAATGCATCTGGTGTACTAAATTTGGATGCAACGTGGAGATGCAGAACAGCAAAGAAAGATCAAGGTGTAAAAGTGTCTTAGTCCAAAGAGAATCCTAAAGGGAGGAAGAAGAAACTGTATCATACACATCTCACTCCTTCCAGCACAGGATGCTTATGACTTGCTGGAATTTCCCCCTTCCTGTGTGATGATGTTTGGTACTATAAAGACTTGGAACCTAGAAAGGGTACCATAAGGGTGAGCACAACACCAGAAGAAAAGCGACAGTAACTCTTGGGGCAGCCAAAATGGCACTGAATGCCTTCTGTCTTTAGACTGCATCTTGGGAAATAAATACATTTAGTCTGGGAACATACTATCTTTCCCAGGAAATTTCAGTAGTTTAAATCTTCTTGACACTCCTGAAATAAGAAGATTTATTTTTAATCTTCTTTTACAGATGAGCAATATTACTGAGATAACAATGGTATTATTCTCAGTAATCATCTGTTCTCTAAAAATTAGCTATTTAAACAAAACAAAACAAAAGAAAATATTTAGATACTTTAGAAAGCCACAGGAAAAAGACATACACCTGTCGTGGTTTCAGGTCAGCTCAGTCGGTAACAAAGCACCACGAAGCCGCTCGCTCACCCCCCACCCCCTCGCCTGGCCACGTTGGGATGAGGAGAAAATCCAAAGGCAGGCTCATGGGTCGAGACAAGGACTGGGAGGGATCACTCTACACTTAGGGTCACAGGCAAAAGACAGGCTCAACTTGGGGAAGAAACAAAATCAATTTAATTGACTACAAATCAAAACAAAAACAAAACACAAGGGTATTAGGAAGGGAAACCAAACATCAGAACACCTCCCCCCACCCCTCCCGCCTTCCCAGCTCAGTTCCATTCCCGGTGCTTTCTACCTCCTCCCCCCGGCAGCGCAGGGGACCAGGGGATGGGGGTTGAGTCAGCTCGCCACACATGGTCCCTACTGCTCCTTTCCTCAGGGGGAAGATTCCTCACTCGTCCCCTGCTCCACCGTGGGGTCCCTCCCACGGGAGACAGTCCTTCACCAACTTCTCCAACGTGGTTCCTTTCTGCGGGCTTCAGTTCTTCCCAAACTTCCCTGGCGTGGGTCCTTTCCGCAGGCTGCTCTCCAGTCACACACTGCTCCAGCACGGTTTTTACCATGGGGTTACGGCCATCCTCGGGAGCCTCCGCTCCACCGTTCCCCTCCCTGGGCTGCCGGGGGACAGCCTGCCTTCTCACCACGGGCTGCAGGGCCATCAGCCTCGTCAGGCACCCCCTCCTCCCCCTCTTTCTTCACTGACTCCAGTATTGGCAGAGATGTTCCTCTCAGGTTTCCCAACCCCCACACTACAGGTTCCCCTTCTTAAATCTGTTCTCCCAGAGGCGCTCCCACCGTCACTCCCCTCCTAGAGGCAGGTCCGACATTTTGGCGTGTCCGACATTTTGGCGTGTCCGACATTTTGGGGTGGCGAATTTTCCGGCAGCTTCTTAAAGGTGCCGCCTCTGCAGCCCCCCTCCCCTGCCACCAAGGAAAACCACGCCACACAAACCCATAACAACACCCCAGAAGATATTTTTCTACTATCCTATCCTATTCCAAGATTATTTTGTAAGATACATGGGAAGAATTGCCCTCAGCAGAGGTAGCCTAGATGAACGACTTGTTCCACATATTTGCTTAAATAGTTCTTTCAACTAGGTATAGCAAATTTTAAGTCTTTAATTAAAATTATGAATTTGAAAGAAGGATGTTTGCACAGACACATATATAAACAAAGATGTAGGTGCAAATCTCCAAAATGTAGATAAAGTAGGAGATGGCTGACTGAACAGGCATGCGCTTAGGAATTTCCTACCTAAAAATTCTCTAATTCAACAGGCAGCATGTCACATGCCAGTGATTAAAAACCAACCAAACAAACAAACAAAACCCCAAACCTGCTTAAAATACTACCTGTAGGAAGAAATTAAAAAGAGAAATTAAGTGAGTCCTGGTTTCAACTGGGATAGAGTTAATTTTCACAGAAGCCTGGTAGGGGGCACAGCCGGGACACCTGACCTGAGCTAGCCAAGGAGCTATTCCATACCATGTAACACCATGCTCAGTATATAAATGGGGAGCGGGCTGAGGGGGAGCTCTCTCTCTCGGCTCTCGGTGGGGGAAGTGGCAGAGTGTTGGGTTCTGGGTGGTGAGCAGTTGCACTGTGCCTCACTCGTTTTTTTGTATGTTCTTTTATTAGTACCATTGTTGTTGTAAGTTCTCTCCTTGTGTTGTCCCAGTAAACTGTCCTTATCTCAACCCACGAGGTTTCGAGGTTTTTTTCTTTTTCTCCTGCCTTATTCCCCTTCCCATCCCACCGGAGGGGGACGGGAGGAGTGAGCGAGAGTCTTCATGGTGCTTTGTTACCAGCTGAGCTGAAACCGAAACCATGATAATGTGCAAATAAGATGACGTAAATTCTAAGGAATATGAATGTATGGTCTCCATTTTCAGATAATTGTGTAGATCCTAGACATAAAGGTAGGATAATCAAAAAAATCAATGCAATTATATGGAGGGATCAAGTAATCTTCATGCCTGGATTTTGAAAGAATATGAACATGATATTTGAGGTCTGGTAACTAATATTTTTAATAAATCTATAAAGTCAAGTTTATTGTCCGAGAACAGCAAAATATTGAGTATATCTGTGTTGTGGTTTCAGGTCAGCTCAGTCGGTAAAAAAGCACCACGAAGCCGCTCGCTCACCCTCCACCCCCTCGCCTGGCCACGTTGGGATGAGGAGAAAATACAAAGGCAGGCTCGTGGGTCGAGACAAGGACTGGGAGGGATCACTCCCCACTTATGGTCATGGGCAAAAGACAGGCTCAATTTGGGGAAGAAACAAAATCAATTTAATTTACTACAAATCAAAACAAAAACAAAACACAAGGGTATTAGGAAGGGAAACTAAACATCAGAACAACCTCCCCCCACCCCTCCTGCCTTCCCGGCTCAGTTCCATTCCCGGTGCTTTCTACCTCCTCCCCCCGGCGGCGCAGGGGAATCGGGGATGGGAGTTGAGTCAGCTCGCCACACATGGTCCCTACTGCTCCTTTCCTCAGGGGGAAGATTGCTCTCTCGTTCCCTGCTCCACCATGGGGTCCCTCCCACGGGAGACAGTCCTT